>JAVTVY010013053.1:0-55225 GCA_036873755.1 Hanleya hanleyi
ACCTCACCCTACCCAGTAACAGTTCGCTGGGTGTGTTTCCTGACAACACCGTGGCCAAGTATGTGACTCAATTACCGCAACCGTTACATTTACCTGGCCGGTGGGAATGTGGACTGGTGGATATTCAGTACCCTTACTCATGGTGCAACGTGCGAGCCAATGAAGTGTGGTACGAGGTGACCTACGAAGGCAAAAACACCCGACTCACCCTGCCCGAAGGCCAATACGATACCCCCAAAGAGTTCATGGGTGGGCTGTCAAGACTGTTGCATTATAAGGCGCTACGGGGGTGACGAATACTTCAAAACCCATCAAAGCCTATCCCTTCAAGAATCACGTGGGCTTCGATTACAACGCACACAACGACAAGGCAGAGCTTATCGTGACCGGCAAGGCGAGTGTCGTACTGAGTCCTATCCTACAGCAAATGCTGGGTTTCGATCTAAAGACGTTCGCTGGTCCCACCGAACACCATGGCGAGATGCCGATGGATATGAATTCGGGTATGTACGGACTCTACGTCTACTCGGACGTGGTGGACAACCACATCGTGGGCGATATCAACACACCTCTGTTACGGGTAGTCCCCATTAAAAAGACGTATGGAGGTCAAGTCACCCACAGTTTCACCCACATGCTCTACTTGCCCGTACGACAAACCGACATCGACACGATATAAGAGATGACACGGGACGACCGGTGGCATTCGAACGCGGGAAAGTGGTGCTGACACTTCATTTTCGACAAGCACGTGCTCCCCACTTTGCATGCACGCAGCTATGCCGACTATTATGCCCAACAGGCCGGGGGTGGCTTTCCGGTCTTTACCGGTGCACGCATGCAACGAGGACATGGACTGGGGAACATACTCGGCAGCATCGTCAAAACGTTCCTGCCCTTGGTGACGCGTGGGGTGAAAGCAATGGGCAAACAAGCGGTACGCAGTGGACTGCAAGTGGCCGGTGATGTCTTGGGGGTACGGCACCCAAAGAAGCCTTGAAACGGCGGGCCAAAGAAGCGGGAGGCGTCTTGGTGGCCAAAGCACAACGCACCGTAGGGTGCACTCCAGAGATTCTTTCATTCCGCATGGAATAGACTATGGGTCCGTTTTTCGGCCACCAGTTGTCGTAAAACCTTCAACCCAAATCACTTATATGTATATATTTTCTGAAAGAGCACGATGAAACTATTATTTTAAGATATACCACTGCTATGTTATAGAAAATTTAAACTCGAACATTCTTCTCCATGCTTGCTTCATTTTTCCCAGAAAACCCCTTAAAAATGTCGAAAATGGTCAAATTCGGCTCAATTTCCAGAAAAATCTGTAAGAGCGATTTTAATTAAACTTCTTACACACGTTCCCTGGTCCGGTCTCAACTTAAAAAGGCAAACAAAAGTGGGTATCAACCTAACCGTTTTTTGTCAGATTTTCTTCCCGTAAATGAGTCCCGATTTTTAGGCACACCCAAGGGGCATAACTGAGGCAGGACAAACTTTACTGCACGATCCCGATCAGCGTGTAGACGAAGCCAGCCCTCGATTTGTACGTACTCGTTTGCAGCGTTGATAATGCTGAATAGGATGGCATTATAGATATAAGCTATTAAGGAGACAAGAAGAATTATGATGTAGCAGAACAAGGGCAGTCTATCGTATTATGAAATTAGAGAGGGGCCATTACTACGAAACTGTGGAGGGCAACCGTAGGGAATAAAAGAGCTGCCCCACCGAGACCACGCACCAGTCGACGACCGACCCAGCGACGACGCACATCGAAGAAGACAAAGGATATCTTTTCTTAAAACATGGCCTTGATCCACGCCGAGTCCTGCCCCTCCACCAACAGTGAATTTGATTTGTGGACCGTGCCGCCCACACAGACCAGTGTCGAACAAGGATTATGGGTGGAGCATCTCCCGCTCTCCAGCATCAACGAAACCGGGCCCATCGAGTTCCCCATCAGTAATGCGGATACGGCCTATGTGGATTTAGCCCATACATACTTGTATGTGAAAGCCAAGGTGGTCAATGGAGCTGGCACCAGAATCGCTGACCAAGCAACGGTGGGCCCGACGAATCTCTGGCTGCACTCGATGTTTCAGCAGGTGGATATTTTTCTCAGCGACAAACTCATCAGTGACTCCACCAACACGTACCCCTATCGAGCCTACATCGAGACACTGTTGTCGTATGGCCGAGAGGCTAAAAAATCTCAGCTGACAACCGCTTTATTCTACAAGGACACGCACATGGACACGGCGGACAATGGGGGATATAACAAACGGAAGGCTTTCACTGCGAACAGTGCCTCAGTGGATATGATGGGTCGACTGCATGCAGACATGTTCATGCAAGACCGGTACCTCTTGAACAAGATCCCCATCAAAATCCGACTGATACGGGCGCCTCCGACCTTCGCCTTGATGGCCACTAACGTAGAGGGGCATGCAGCGGACTATAAGATTGTCATCCAAGACGCAGTCCTGTATGTCCGAAAAGTGAAACCGAATCCAGCCGTTCAATTGGGACACATGAAAGCCTTGGAAACAAAACCAGCCCAGTACCCTATCCGACGTGTACAAACCAAAGTGTTCTCTGTGCCTGCTGGAAATATGGGCGCCAACAAAGAAAACCTGTTCCTGGGGGAACTACCCAAGCGATTGATCCTGGCCTGTGTGGAAAATACCAGTTTCAGCGGAGCCTACCCAGAGAATCCGTTTGACTTTCAACATTTCGGCATCAATTTTGTGGCCCTGCATGTGGATGGACAACAGGTGCCAGCCACGGCCTTAACACCGAACTTTGGGCGGAGGAATTTCATTCGAGCCTATCAGAGCCTGTTTACAGCCACCGGTCAAATCAACCAGGACGAAGGGAATTTCATCAGTCGAGAGCACTACGCGAACGGATACACGTTGTTCTGTTTCGATCTAACCCCCACCTTAGAGAACGACCATCAGCTGGCCCTGGCCAAGCAAGGCAACTTACGGTTGGAAATCCACTTTGCACGAGCCCTGGCGACCACCGTCAATGTGATCTGCTACGCCGAGTTTGACAACATCATTCAAGTGGACAAGGCGCGCAACGTCCTGTGTGACTTCTCCACCTAACATGGATACAGACCAGATAACCACCGTGCTGGAGAATGACCCAGAGACACGTATGGTCTTTCAAGGGGTGTTCGCCCGAGATGTGTTTCCATTAGACCGTATGTATCCTGCTGCTTACGTTCTCAACACGGACCCGATGGATCGGCCCGGTGAACACTGGGTGGCCGTGTACTTGACAGAACAGCAGGGCGAATACTTTGACCCGTACGGCCTGCCACCCCTCCATCCCGATTTAACAGACTTCATGGATCAAGGCACAGAGACGTGGTGTTGGAACAGTCAAACGTTGCAAAGCCTGACCAGTGGCGTGTGCGGACAATATTGCTTGTTTTACCTGTACCATCGATGCCGGGGAAGACCCTTATCTACCATCGTACAGATGTTTGACAAGTACCCCAAGGCCGAGGACCGCGATGTACTCGTCTATGACTGGGCCGCCCATCATTTCAATGTACAAGCCCCGTTCTGGGCTTAAGTTAATGTACAAGCCCCTGTTCTGGGCTTAAGTTTACAAGCCCCTTGTTCTGGGCTTCAATGTGCAAGCCCCTTGTTCTGGGCTTCAATTAATTACAAGCCCCTTGTTCTGGGCTTCAGTTTTCACGTGGTTGTTCTCACGTTGTTGTTGTTCACTGAATAAAAAAAATGAGATCTCACCAAAAAACCCTGTCTTGTGTGTTTTATTCATAATGCATCAATGCCCAATGTGATTCAGTCAAACTGAAATCAGTGGTGTAGGATGGGGCCAAAATGTAACCCATCAAGGTTAGAATGCAAGAGCACTATAGTAAAAATAGAGAGCCAATGAAATCAGCCCACAGACCAAGTACGTGTTTTTGGTCTAGGTTTGGAGCGGGCATTTCATTGAGGTGCGTGTATACGGTGAGTGAAGACTCGTCCAACACGTATAGATTATGTTTATGACTATAAGTTCTAACACGTATAGATTATGTTTATGACTATAAGTTCTAGGTAACCCATCAAGGTTAGAATGCAAGAGCACTATAGTAAAAATAGAGAGCCAATGAAATCAGCCTACAGACCAAGTACGTGTTTTTGGTCTAGGTTTGGAGCGGGCATTTCATTGAGGTACGTGTATACGGTGAGTGAAGAGACTCGTCCAACACGTATAGATTATGACTATAAGTTCTATGAGCATAATGCATGAAACTGGTTTTGAACACCGTATTAGCCAATCAGTGGCCTAGAATGGAGCCAAAGGTAACCCATCCATGTCCAGAAAAACATTACCCGGGTGTAGGCGCGGACGTCAGCGAAAGCACACCGTGAGTACCCCAATTCGATTGGCTGATTGTTCGACCGCTGATTGGTTCTTTTTCTCGACCGCTGATTGGCTCTTTTTTCTCGACCGCTGATTGGTCCAAATGGACCTGCCCATCTTTCCCAGGTTCATTTACAATCCCCATTTTTGTGCTCAAGCTCTGACTATAGCGATGCCGCAACATTGTCTCATTGGACATTGGACCGTTTGACCTGGAGGTGACCCTTTGACCTGTTGACCCGCGTCCGCGCGGGCACTGCCGGGGATGACGCGCACTTCCGGAGAAGTCGCGTGCGCGCGCTCGCGCTGGGGAGCCGGGGCGAGCCGCGGCGGAAAAACACCCCGGAGGGTTGAACACACGGACGTCTAAGTGGAAACATTGGAACTCTTCTATGTTTGGAGGTAGTTTTTTACTGAAAAACCCGGAAGTGACGTCACAACCCACACGTGACCTGCGCAGCAGAATGGAAACGACACCCTAGTGTAACTCCCTCACCTAGGCTTCACATGGATACATCACTCGATACCATCGACCCACTAGGGGCCCACCTACACCCCAACACGTTTATTTCTATACTACGGCCAGACTGCGCATGCGCAGAATGCCGCTAGTTCAACCCCACACCCAGCCCATCAGATGCCCCTTCACGAATGCTTCACTTTGATACCTCACTCGACCACATTGGACCATTCGTGGCTCCCCTAGCTCCAACACGTCTAGCGGGACCCATACAGGGTCCAGTTTTCGACACTAGGTGACCATATCCCGACAAAAATGGCCAGTTTTCGACACCGGATGTGCCGCCATCTTGAACATACGTGCCGCCATCTTGGATATGTCCCATAATGCACCGGATCAAAATACTCGCTTCTGATTGGACTTTGATACCTCACTCGACCACACTGGACCATTATTGGCTTCGCTAGCTCCAACACGGCTATTTCCATACCCTTGGGCCACCGCGCATGCGCAGAATGACGGTATTTCAAACCCACTAGTCCAGTCAGATGCCCCTTCACCTAGGCTTCACTTTGATACCTCACTCGACCCCATTGGACCATGAGTAACTCCCCTACATGCCAACACGGCTATGTTCATACCCTTGGGCAACCGCGCATGCGCAGAATGACGCTAGTTCAAACCCACTAGTCCAGTCAGATGCCCCTCACCTAGGCTTCACTTTGATACCTCATACGACCCCATTGGACCATTATTGGCTTCGCTAGCTCCCAACACGGCTATTTCCATACCCTTGGGCCACCGCGCATGCGCAGAATGACGCTAGTTCAACCCCACACCCAGCCCATCAGATGCCCCCTCACATAGGCTTCACATTGATACATCACTCGACCCCACTGGACCAGTAGTAACTCCCCTAGCTCCAACACGGCTATGTCCATAACCTTGGGCCACCGCGCATGCGCAGAATGACGCTAGTTCAACCCCACACCCAGCCCATCAGATGCCCCCTCACATAGGCTTCACATTGATACATCACTCGACCCCACTGGACCAGTAGTAACTCCCCTAGCTCCAAAACGGCTATTTCCATATCCTTGGGCCACACGAGTTGTCTCCCTTGCGTCAGTGTGTGCAGATGGCGCTATGATCGGCGCCGTGATGTGGAAAGGGCGTCACCACACCATCCTGGAGCCGCCATTTTGTTTGTTGATTTTCTGCGGAGATACACGGGACAATAAACGCTCGACCCTAGGGTGGTACAGATGCTAGACTGATGCTATTAACATGGTACAACACCTATAGATTATGTTTATTATTATTATATGGCTTAGAGGTTTTTTTTTAGGATAATGTGAGGGTTTTTTCTCCCCGTGACCTCCCCACCGCCTCGTTTGCTCCCTTGGGCCGCCATTTTGGTCCCACCACCACCACCACCACCCACAAGCCGCCATTTTTGGTCCCACCACCACCACCACCACCCACAAGCCGCCATTTTGGTCCCACCACCACCACCACCTCCCACACTGGCCGACATGCCTTGATCACGTGATCATCACGTGATCATGTTCCTCCTCAATCCTAAACAATGTGACGTCATTAAGTAGGTCAATGAGGTTCAATTTCACCTTTGTATACTACTACCAACCAACCTAGAAATTAACGTATATGTACAATCTGTCGACATTTATTAGGGCGTGGATACCATAAAAGTAGGCGTTTGTTTTTTAACAATCTTATACATACAGGGGTATTTAATCCAACTGCGGAAAGCATCTTAAATCCGGTAAGGAATCGAGAGAAATTTTTTACTGCTCTTGGCAAGTTTTTAATTAATACTCATAGATTTTAATGGTGTACTATCTACAAGTGCTGAACTGCATGGTTTGTCTTATAAGTAAACTGTCAACTGTCCGACATGTGTAGTTATATAACTGTGTCTTGTACATGTTCTATGGGATGATACGGTTATGGTGTATACAAGTTTGTGTAATTTTAATTACTTGGCTGCTGCTAACACGAGGTTATGTGCTGTATGTGTATGCTGTTATATATGTGCTTTCATCTTTCTGTGCCTTTTTGATGTGCCACATCATAACAAACTCCTCTTGCTACATCCATTCAATTTATCTGTTATTGCTTGATTTATTGATTTTTTTGATTTTTTTTCCCTGAATACCTACTTCAGGGTAGTATTTTCTTACAAGTAAACTCAATACATGTCCTAGTGCGAATCATTCTTAAGTAATGGCATGCGCCATCAACTACCAAAACTGAACTGATTCACGCTGAAATAAACATTCCATTTTTAACGAAATATTGACCAATGCATTACATTCTTTACTATGGCAGACCTTAAATATTGAAACATGAACCGAGTTCATGGACCCATGTCCCAAAATTCCGTTGAAAAGACATTAAACATGTAATTAACCGTTTATTACGGTGTAGAAAAGAAAAATTTGTGTTATATTTTAGGCAGACTGTGTCACACATTGACGTCAAAGGCTAACATATGTTACCTGTATGGTAATGAAAAGTATGTATTGAGCGATTAGAGTTGGCAGGTTTGCTAAAGCATTTGCATTGTCTCTTTCATTTTGTCTTAAATCAGTTCAGCCGAGAAAACCTCTGGATGGGGTTCACTGTCCCCTTGTCTTTTGGCCGGATGCCTTTGTAGAGTTTTCAGGATTTGTCTAACAAGAGGCTGGTGAGTGGAAACACAACAAACTGGCTACAATCGCACGGTCTATCGAATGGTGACTTTCTTGAACTCAGCGGAGAAGCTATGCTCAATTTGAACTGTAAATGATTCTCTGTTGCAATTATATTTTTCTGGCTGTCAAATTGAAAATTGAATAAATAAGTATTAGAGGAACAATATCGAAGAGAAAGAATATAGTTTTTACCCCTCGGCCAAGAGACTTCCGATGAATGACAGATCTGGTTTCTCTGATTGGGCGGAAATCTTCAATTTATGCAAAATCTTTAATGATGTATATCTCTGATACCGTTCAAGTGTTCTAAACGAAACTTGGTATACAGCATCGATGTATCTCACTAGACTTGCATGAATGAATAACCACATCAGTTCCTCTTTTCTTTTCAACCTCCGATCTCACATGACAACCCTGTCTTCAGGCACCTTGGAATTCATTTGCAAACTATATTCGGTGGAATGAATTATTGCTTCGTTGATTTCCGTTCATCAATTCTCTTACGTCAACACATAGGAAACTTCAGTCGCTTAAAAGCTGTCGATCGACACATCAGTCATTGTCTTCAGAAATTACCATTTTCACTGAACATTAAATGCATGTATATACACTTTAAGATCCTCGAATTTCTTATATACCAAGGAAGATGAGCCGCAACCGTGTCAGTGGTTCGGCTAATTTGCATACAGTCATAGGCGACTGTTTTAGTTAGTAGAAAAATAAGTTCACTACTTCTAGTAATAATTTATCTACCCAATCTAGATAATTCACAAATTGATGAAGAAGTAGACAAGCATCGCATTGTCATTATGAATTATGATTAACACTGAATAATACTTGGTATCAAATTATAGATCATGCATCATAAAAACAAACGCAACAATTACGTTTCAGAAGTTAGGGACAAACTCACCAACTTTCGCCGAATAAAGATGTTTAACTTATGAAAATGATAATTTGGTATCATGTTTAACTTTACCCCCCAAGCAATTCGCATATATGGAAATATGTTTTGAAAGGAAGAATAATTTAATCCTCTGTGGGAATCGAAACAGTGACCCTCCAATCCCTGGAGTTGCACTTACTGTCTTAGATAAACCGACTCATTCATGCGCAACTGGTTTTATTATACCGAAATCACTATTCTGTATGTAATGAGTTAGACACCCCTGTGAACGAACAATACATCATAGTTGTGCAGTTTTTATTGTGCACTTTCGGTTACAAGCATGAAATTTGGCACATAGCTATTTTGAATGATCCTTTTTCGGAACACAGCCTCTCTATCCTCATTCTCGCAAGCCAGGGCCTTGTTTCGCTGGTATAGATGTTCCCGTCCTCTTTGGCACTCAGAATCCCTTTAGATTCACTCCCGTAAATTCAATACTTATGTGTATCAGCAGATAATGGGCAGAAACGTTTTGCATTTGACATCATTCTCTCAAGTCAGAGCTCATTTCTGCTAAAATTTACTGGTTCTACACTTCACAATTTACGTTACTTTGTTAATCAGTTTTGCGAATGGAATTACGTCATATATTAGCAGATACTGACTATAAAAGCGATTTATTTGATCTCGTTGTCAAAAGTCAGGGCCTTGATTTCCTAGAGGGGTTTTTAAGTTTGATTTTGATACTTAGATACATTCCATATTGACTTTAACTTGGCAGTCATTTTCGTGAATGCAATAATTTGATGTACCAAAAGATAATAACGAGAATTCGACATCATTCTCTTACACACAGACATTGTTTAGTGAACTAGCCCTGATATTTCGCACTTAAATCAATACCTTAAACCTGATACTAAATTCATTGAAAAATAACTTGATATAAATTTTCCATTTTGCTCGGTAAAGTAAGCGAGAAGGGAGACTGATGCGCGTAGTTTTCGCGCTCTGATTAAATCCTTGAAATTTATTTGAATTTCCAAATATTTGAAAGCCTTTTTCATTTACAAAAATCAACAGCTGAACCGAATGTTATGAAACTTGGCATACATGATACTTGGACCAAGACATTGTCAAAGCGATCATTGTGACTTCGTCTGTCAGTTCAGTATAGACGTCACGGACCAGTCAAAACCGTTGGATTTTGAACGGGGAAAGTGAATATATATATATGGTATCAGACCTGTTACGCAATTCCTACAATTGTGGGTTAGAAGTTGAAAATTACTTCCCTTGGCATGAACACACTGGCAGATGGCCCTTTTCTTCTACAAATACCACTACCTCCGTTTATATGCCCTTCACTGTATTATTGCCACTGCCGCAGGTTTTGACTACAATGTAGTCATTTCTAACTTGTTACCTGCGGCACGCAGGTCTACGGGAGGCTCGCGTTGTTGTTGTTGTTGTTGTTGTTCTCGTGACTTTTTGAAATACGCATGCGCTAAGACGGTGAGATCTCTGCCACACTTTTCTATCTCCGATGTCTCATGACAACCCTGCCTTCAGGCACTTTGTAATGCATTTGCTACTTCTCACTGGAATGAATTATTACTTCGTTGATTTTCGTTCAGACAGTCCTTGATCCTTGATCCGGTCCGGTGAGTTGTCAATTTATCTTAAGTCACCAAAACTATTTCAATTCTGGCCTACCATTCAACCCACTGCCTTCAGTTCTAATCAGTTTCACTGAACAGTATACACGTTACAATATCCTTGAAATTGCTTGTATACCAAGAACGATGAACCACAGCCTTGTCAGCGCGGTTCAACTAGTATGCATACAGTTCATAGACGACTCTATGAATTATTGCTTTGTTGATTTCCGTTCAGACTTTAATTCTCTTAAAACTTTCGCCGAATAAAGATGTTTAACTCACGGAAATGACAATTTGGTATGATGTTTAACTTTAGCCCCCGAGCAATTCGCATATATGGAAATATGTTTTGAAGGGAGAATAATTTAACCCTCTCTGGGAATAGAAACAATGACCCGCCAATCCCTGGAGTTGCACTTACTTCTTGGCTATACCGAATCATTGATAATGCTCAAAACTGACTTTTTGAAGAAAATGACTATTTAGTATTTAATGAGTTAGACAACCCTGTTCACGAACAATACATCATAGTTGTGCAGTTATATTGCACACTTTCGGTTACAAGCATGGAATTTGGCACATAGCTATTTTGAATGATCCTCTTTCGGATAACATGCAGTCTCTCTATCTTCATTCTCGCAAGCCATGGCATTGCTTCGCTGTTATTGATGTTCCCATCCTCTTCGGCACACAGAATCCCTTTAGATTAGCATTACTCACTCCCGTAAATTCAACACTTATTTGCATCAGCAGACAATGGGAGAAACATACCGCATTTGACATCATTCTCTCAAGCCAGAGCCCATTTCTGCTAGAATTTACTGGTTTTACACTTTACAATTTACGTTACTTTGTCAAATCAGTTTTACGAATGGAATTAGCAGATACTGACCATAAATGCCTTCAATTTGGCCTCGTTCTCAAAAGCTAGGGCCTTGATTTCCTGGAGGGGTTTTGAGTTTGATTTTGATACTTAGATACCTTTCATATTGACTTTAACTTCGCGGTCAATAAAAGATAATAACGAGAATTCGACATCATTCTCTTACACACAGACCTTGTTCAGTGAACTAGCCCTGAAATTTCTCATTTAAATCACCTTCGGAATGACTTAGTGACAAACATCCGCGAAGTGAGTATGAGGAGATATTCATAGATGCTGACTAGAAATGTTTCTTATTTGTAGCATTTGATTTTTTTTAAAAGAAATTAATAAAATCAGCAACCTTCACTCAAAATAAAATTCCGTTTACTCGAACGGAAAAAAATCCGTCCCCAGGGAATCAAGGGAATATTCCGTTATTGTAACGGATTCCTATTTTTTAACGGATTCAACGGATTTTATTATCCGTTAAATTTAACGGAAAAGTCCGTCCCCAGGGAATCGAGGGAATATTCCGTTATTGTAACGGATTCTTATTTTTTAACGGATTCAACGTTGGGCCCTTGCTGGTAACCGGAAATTTATTAAATTTTATCCCATGCAAACTGGGTTTATATTGAGTGAACATTTACACGTAACTCTAACGTCCGAGTTAAGAGAAAAATCCTCTCAGTATATAGATCATCGGAATCGTTCGTAATATCCAATGTTTAATGATTTTAACTCAAACCGCATTGATATTGACTGCGCTGATTAACTCTCATGTGGTTTTTAATTCAGTGCTTTCTCTTTGTCGAGGAAGAAATTTAAAAAAATTAAAATTCTATCGATCGGACAGAGTCGGACATGTTTGGCATATAATTCCGATATTGCTCATTAATCACAAACGTAATTATACATGCAGATAAATTTTAAAATTACAATTTCCTGCTCATAAAAGTAAAACAAATGAGGAGGTTCATTCAAGTTAGATAACTCTTGGTGCGGTGATGCCCACGACGACCCGGTGTGGTTAGGTTAATGTGGAGATGCCTTCACAGCCCAATTCAGAATGTGGGCTTCCCAGTACTTAACCCACTTGGGGCCAGTGTAGGGTTGCCCATGCCCCCACAGCCCGCGACATGCCCACGTTTGCCCAGGTGGGACCAATGATTACTTGCTGACTGGGATATTCCGTTGATGTAACGGATGAGTCCGTCAGTGCAATACAACAACGGAAGATTCCCTTACTACATGTATAACGTACTATTTCCGTTTATATAACGGATTAATCCGTTAAAACTACCTAACGGATAGTAATACGTTAAATTTTAACGGATTATTATTTTGAGTGTTCGAAAAGGCTTGGCCAAACATGTCAGATGAGATGATATTTCCTAAGAATAAAATAGTTAATCATTTATATAGAAGGAGCAAACCATGTCTTGGTATTGACTTGCTGCGTTGTAAAGAGTGGCCTGGTATTTAGTTTGCAGATGATAACACATGTAAATGCAGAAACTTAATTAATTATTCTAATCGAATATCAAGACTGCCACAGGCCTTAATTTGAATAGTGAAAAGTGTCATTATACCTCTTGAACAGTTCGGTAAATCCTTCAACCCCATTCCATAGTTTCATAGATCAAAGTGATAGACCTGATACCAAATTCATTGAAAATTAACTTTGAAGGAAATATAAATCTTCCATTTTGCTCAGCAAAGTAAGCGAGAAGGGAGACTGAAGAGCATAGACTTTCGTGCTATGATTAAATCCTTGAAATTTGTTTGGATTTTCAAATATTTGAAAGCCTTTTTGATTTGCAAAAATCAACGGCTGAATCGAATGTTTTGAAACTTGGCATACACGATACTTGTACCAAGACATTGCCAAAGCGATCATTGTGACTTCGTCTGTCAATTAAGTATAGACGGCACGGACCAGTCAAAATTTTGAATGGAGAAAGTGAATATGGTATCAGTCCTATTACGCAATTCCTACAATTGTGAGCTAGAAGTTATAAATGACTTCCCTTGGCATGAAAAAACTGGCAGATGGTGCTTTTATTCTACAACTAGCACTACCTCCGCTGATATATCTTTCACTGTATTATTGCCATTGCCGCAGGTTTTGACAACAATGTAGTCATTTCTCACTTGTTATCTTATTGCTGCAAAAGGTCGTTGTAATGTTTTTGGAGAGTTTGAGTAAACACATTTGCTCTTTATTTGTATAGTTGAATATCTCTGGTTGACTGGGTGACATCATCAAAGCTCATTCCATACCAAATTCGTACCAGGCTCAGACTTATTTGAAGTACAATATCTCAGCAACCAGATAGAATATTTTCATGAAAGCAACAAATTCCCATAGATTCAAGCTCACAAATTATGAACCTTCGAATTTTAAAGGTTAAGAGTTTGAGAATGTGATTTTGAATTCGCTAAAACACATTAATGAGTTAACCCCACCAGGCCTGGGGGGAGGGGGGCAAAATTCCCCCTCCCCCCCCCCACCAAACTTTCTGCGCTATCTCCTGAACAACAAACGAGAGATTCTGAAGGATTTTGGCGCCCACCATTGTCCGATAATTGTAAGCTAATGACAAGAGGATCTTTTTGTCCATACTAAGAACAAATGATTGATTTGTAATTTTGTTTACAGAATTTCGAATCTGAGCGAAAAAGATCGAAAGGGACACTGGAAAACATCAAGATACATCTTTCTAAGTTTAAGAAGTTTCAAGATTTCTAGAAACTGTACTTATGTCAATTGTAATAGTACAAGAGAAAAGAGCAAAGTTAGTCTTAAAGTGACTGTCCGGAGGATCATTCGTCTTCATTTTGTAGTATTTTTTATTGCACGTGTCATCATTGGGTACTGGAAGTGAAGACAAATGTCTTTGACCCTTTGGCATGAGCTATGAAACATACTTAAGATTTTATAATTAGGAAACAATGCTAATTCTGTTCTGTTTACTGGGCTAGTTTGAGATAGTGTCTGAATCCTGATTATCTCCCTTGGATCGAAACACGCAGTAGTCTAAAGTTGTCGAGTTGCAACGTTGTGTCACAAGAGTGACGTCCCTTCATGTAGCCGATCCGTCCGCAGACGAAACAGTTCACTGGACTAAGAAAAATGATTTAAAATTTGAAGAAATACATTTTAATTCCGAATTATTTGAACTCCTTGAGGTGAAGGTATGGATATTCTCTATAGTCACTATATAGAATATGTCCCACTGTTTGATTCGCCGACTCGTGTGATGCAACGTCATAACTCGGGAATACCTTATTAATTTTAAGCGTAACTTGGATTTTCGAATCGGACTAAAAAAGGCATCTTGCACAACTAGGCCCCATGTGGGACCTGTGTACCAAATTTCAGAAAGAATCCATGAAGTAGTTCCTGATAATTGACGATAACAATCTTTCAAGGGAAAATTCAAGAAGGTCACCTGGCGGCCACATCGGATTTTCGAATCGGACCAAAAAAGGTATTTTGCACAACTAGAGCCCAAGGGGAACCTATGTACCAAATCCGAGAAAGATCCATGCAGTACTTCCTGAGAAATCACGATAACAAAGTTGTATGGGGGAAATCCAAGATGGCTGCCTGGTGGTCATATTGGATTTTCGAATCGGACCACAAAAGTTATCTTGCACAACTAGATCCCAAGGGGAACCTGTGTACCGAATTTGGGAAAGATCCATGCAGTAGTTCCTGAGAAATCGCGATAACAAGGTTTCATGAGGAAATCTAAGATGGTCGCCTTGTGGCCATATTGGACTTTCGAATCGGACCAGAAAAGGTATCTTGCACAACTAGACCCCAAGGGGAACCTGTGTACCAAATTTGACAAAGATCCATGCAGTATTTCCTGAGAAATGACAATACAAAAGTTTCATGGGGAAATCCAAGATGGCTGCCTGGTGGCCATATTGGATTTTCGAATCGGACAAGAAAAGGCATCTTGCACAATTAGATTCCAAGGGGAACCTGTATACCAAATTTGACAAAGATCCATGAAGCAGTTCCTGAGAAATCGCGATAACAATGTTTCATGAGGAAATCCAAGATGGCTGCCTGGTGGCCATATTGGATTTTCGAATCGGACCAGAAAATGTATCTTGCACAACTAGACCCCAAGGGGAACCTGTGTACCGAATTAGGGAAAGATCCATGCAGTAATTCCTGAGAAATCGCGATAACAAAGTTTCATGAGGAAATCCAAGATGGCCACCTGGCGGCCATATTGAATTTTCGAATCGGGACAAAAAAGGTATCTTGCACAACTAGACCCCAAGGGGAACCTGTGTCTCAAATTTGAGGGATATCCGTGCAATAGTTCCTGAAAAATTGCGATAACAAGGTTTCATGGGGAAATCCAAGATGGCCGCCTTGTGGCCATATTGGATTTTCGAATCGGACCAGAAAAGGTATCTTGCACAACTAGACCCCAAGGGGAATATGTGTACCAAATTTGAGAAAGATCCATGCAGTAGTTCTTGAGAAATCGCGATAACAAGGTTTCATGGGGAAATCCAAGATGGCCGCCTTGTGGCCATATTGCATTTTCGAATCGGACCAGAAAAGGTATCTTGCACAACTGGACCACAAGAGAAACCTGTGTACCAAATTTGACAAAGATCCATGCAGTATTTCCTGAGAAACCACGATAAAGTTTCATGGGCAAATCTAATATGGCCGCCTGGTGGCCATATTGGATTTTCGAATCGGACCAGAAAAGGTATCTGCACAACTAGACCCCAAGGGGAACCTGTGTACCAAATTTCAGAAAGATCCATGCAGTACTTCCTGACAAATGACAATAACAAAGTTTCATGAGGAAATCCAAGATGGCTGCCTGGTGGCCATATTGGATTTTGGAATCGGAGAAGAAAAGGCATGTTGCACAACTAGACTCCCAGGGGAACCTGTGTACCAAATTTGAGAAAAATCCATAAAGTAGTTCCTGAGAAATCGCGATAACAAGGTTTCATGGGGAAATCCAAGATGGCCGCCTTGTGGCCATATTGGATTTTCGAATCGGACCAGAAAAGGTATCTGCACAACTAGATCCCAAGGGGAACCCGTGTACCAAATTTCAGAAAGATCCGTGCAGTAGTTCCTGAGAAATCGCGATAACAAGGTTTCATGGAGAAATCCAAGATGGTCAAGATGGCCGCCCTGTGGCCATATTGGATTTTCGAATCGGACCGGAAAAGGTATCTGCACAACTCGACCCCAAAGGAAACCTGTGTACCAAATTTCAGAAAGATCCGTGCAGTAGTTCCTGAGAAATCGCGATAACAAGAATTGTTTACGGACGGACGATGGACGGACGGACGACGGACGATGGACGGACGTACGACGGACGACGGACAACGGACGAAAAGCGATTTGAACAGCCCACCATCTGGTGATAGTGGGCTAAAAATGGAGAGCTGAAACTCAGTGACTTTAAAGTGTATCATATTGGGGTCATTTTGAGTCTATTTGCATAACCCCCCGATCAGAGAATCATGGGTACGTTCAAGATGGCGACCACGTGGGGTACCAGAAAGGTGATGTTTCTGTCATATTTCTTCAAAATTTCTGCTTTTCCGCGATGAAAAGTGGGCGGAAACTATTTTATTTCACATCACATTGATAATTACTAATTTAGCATGGAGATTTTGCGGAAAAATTGCATAAATAAAAAATCGGAAAATCTGACCAAAAAATGCCGTTTTTGAAAATGCCGCCATCCAAGCATTTCTTTTACTTTTTGTTGGTAGAACTTAGCCCAAGGGTATAGTGTGGTAAGTTTCAGCTCCTCTAGCTCAAGGGGTAAGAAAAATAATTAGGGGGGGGGTGCATTTCGCACCCCCCCCCCTTTTCTTGGACAGGTCCCCAAAAGCCCAGGCCAGATAGGGTTAAATAACCATTGCTCTCCAGTGAACATGGTAAACCGGAGCAATGCAAGTACGTCAACAAGTGTGTCACTCACTCTTTCAAGTCCTGTCATTCTTTAGGATTCAAATGACTTTTGCTCGACTTTATAATGCTCGATTACCGTATAATAGTACCTTGTTGCGAAATGCATATCTTTTTGGTAAAATTTGAAAAATAACAACACAGAGAAAGCCTTCCTACCACCGCTTTATGCAATGCATTCTTAATGGGCTCTGTCCTCGGTCCTCTCTTGTTTTTGCTATTTATCATAATCAAGACCCACCTGATAATATCTTAAATAATATCCGCCTATTTGCCGACGATAACTGCCGCTACATACTTTCAAACAACTCAAATAATCAACTTCTGTCCATCAACCATGATATAAAATAATCTCGCGGTGGATTCGAACATGGCTTATCAAATTTAATGCCGCTATTGGCCAGTTTCCTTCCTTGTCTTTCTTCGTCCGATTCCCACCTCAATCCTATGGAAGCCGGATGCAGCCATCTCGTGTTTCCGCATTTTCGCGTTACTGTTATCGATGCGAAAATGCGGAAACACGAGATGGTTGCATCCGGCGTCCATACAATCTCATTTATTTTTTAAAACTCTCCCTTTAGTCCATCTCAAAAAGATACACATCTTGGTGTAACATTCAGTGACAAAGGTAATTGGAACTATCAGATATGATCAATAGAGCGCAAATTAAACTTTCCATGGTTTTAAATATGTCTTAGACAGGAAATCCATCGAAATTATGTAGAAGAGCTTCATTTGGCCACGCTTGGAATAAGCAGACGTAGTATGGGACAATATATCGCAAAATAGCATTACCAGGTTGGAGAATACCCAGAAAGATGCCATTCGAACAATCACTGTACTAACACAACGTGCTCTTCAGAAACGCTTTATTGTGAGGCTGGTTTTGAAACACATGTATAAAAACGTCAACTAAATATCATCAGGCTGAGTTTTATTCATATTGTCACTGGTACCAATATTTGATGTAGACTCATAACTTTCTTGCATACTGTGTTCACAATTGTCATTGCCCAACTGTTTATCGTTTAACCCAGTCTTGCGGGGGGAGGGGGGAAGGTATGTTTTCCCATGTCAGACTTTCTCCACTATCTCCGGAACGACAAAAAAATTAAAGTAGACTCTTTGCGACATTTCAGTTTATCATATTAGCGTCATTTTGAGCCTATTTGCATGACCACATGAATAGAGAATCCTGGATAAATTCAAGAAAAAGTGATGTCTTCGTCATTTCTCTTCAAAATTCCTGCTTTTCTTCGAGGGAAATTAGGCTAAATCTATTTTATTTCACACCAGACTATTATTTACTAATATATCATTTAGCTTTGGCAAAGAAAAGACATAAATAAAAAAATAACGAAAATCTGACCGAAAAATCGATAAAAAATGCCTGTTTTGAAGACGACGTCACTGTGATGTCATCAAAGGGGCCATCTTGGATTTGTGTTGTTTTTCTGGTGCGACAGAGCTTCTGGTAGAGCTTGACCCAAGGTACATGTGTAGTAGGTATCAAGTTCAGCTCCCTAGCTTCAGGGGTCGTCAAAATTTGGTCCTGCTTTGTGTTCCTTGAAAATTGCAGTTGACTTGTTGATACATATGTGAAGTAGACACATATTTGTTTGAATATACGTCGTCATTTGATTCATTGCATTTTGAAACATGTTGGAAATGCTTACTTCTTCCCTGTCTAAGTTTAGATCTATCTGAGGAACTTCTCATTTTCATTTTAAAAGTGAGAGGTTTACAGTTATCACAGACTGGGTCTGTCATGCTTGGTTTATGGTTTCAAGGAAAATTTATTTCCTGCCCAGCAGGGTATACGAGATATTCTTGCTCATTTGCAGACTAATTTCATCATACATGCGATCATGCTGATCGAAACTGTTCCGGTGTGTTTCATTTGGTGTATACATATCTCGTTTGCTAGATCCTGTGTAAAATTTTAATCAACGTTAAAAAAAATGTTGCAGAAACAACAGGGCTATACCAACAAACGCCTTCACTCAAAGAGCCTTGGTCCCTTTGCCCATGCAGGTAGCGCCCCATATATTCTGCGCACTAACACGCATCCAACCTACCCGGTGGACAGTAAACAAAGGTGACATACTACGCACTGACGATGATTCAATCAAGAAAATTATATGTTGAATGGAATCTTTTCTATCGACATATAGTTGCTATTAACACAAAATATTCTGGTAGTACCGGTATACAACCATGTTCTAGGCTGAATATAAGCAGATCAAATAGGCAGGTGTTACAACAGTACAAATTCCTACCGAGAGGTTATATCTACAGCAGTTATTACTCATTCGTGTCCCTGATCTGCATAAACCGAAAATGTGCGGTAACAGTAAACGACTTGACTAGGTCGTCGACAGTCCAATGAATGTTGACCAAGTCTGTATCTGTTATTACAACATTGCAGATGTCGAAGTATTTGTCTCTCTTTGTTCCCATGTTCCTGTGGTATAGGTGTGATGCTCAATCAGGCGATATTTTAGCGTACATGCAAAAATATAACATCAGAACTTCTGTTAATGGTTCATACACAAAATATAAGGAAATGTATAGTAAGCTGTCTGCACTCGGCAGTGATTAATATTAAGCTGTTACCGATACTACCACTACCCGTTGTGAAATTTGTCAACATCATGTAGGTTAAAAAAAATCTTAGAAATACATCTAGCATGAGCAAATTCTTAGCTGTAAATATACTCTTTTATACAGCTCATAATCAAATCAAGTAATTTGATATTGAAAATACAGATCGAAGTCAATCATCTTCAATAATTTGTCTGGCCTATTCTACCTTAATTGCATATGGAACATGAATTTGGAGAATTTAGAATTAACAAAAAGAATTTGACCTCTAGAAAATATTCAACAGACTCTATGTCCAGGCATATGTTGTATAAATTTGGACAATGTAGATATAATCCTTCATGAAATATTGTACTAAATAAAATCTTACCTGGATAAAATAGGTCAAGGTCAGTCATCTTCACCACACCTCTGGACCATCGCCAGATGTATACATAGTATCAATTTGGAAAGCCTAGCTATCTCTCTTTATGTTATATATTAATAAACAGCATATGACCTTGAAAAAATAGGTCAAGGTCAGTCATCTTCACCACACCTCTGGACCATCGCCAGATGTATACCTATTATTAATTTGGAAAGCCTAGCTATATTTCTTCATCTAATATCTTAATAAACAGTATATGACCTTGAAAAAATAGGTTTTTCAACAGGTCAAGGTCAGTCATCTTCAGCACACCTCTGGACCATCGGCAGATGTATACATAGTATTAATTTGGAAAACCTAGCTATATTTGTTCATGTTTTATAATAATAAGCAGTATTTGACCATGAAAAAATAGGTCAAGGTCAGTTAACTGCGATAGGCCGTTAATCTATCACCAGTTGCATATGTAATATGAATTTGAAGACTAAAACAATATAGCAAATTTAGAATTTGACCTTGGTAAAATAGATCAAGGTCGGTCATTTTCAATAGGCTTCTAACCCTTCAGCAGATGCATACGTGTTATGAATTTACAATGCCTGGCTATAATCCTTCTTGAGATATTGTGTCCACAAGAAAGGTGGACAGACGGACGGACAGACGGAGAGACAGACAGACAGACGGGCAGACAGACGACGACGACAATACCCTCCGAGCAAAATTTACCCCTCGTAAGAATGGAGCTCGAACCCACAACGATGAAAAATGGCCTATCTTTCAGGTTCAAGCGCAGTGTCTAACCTATTGAGGTATTTGTATACCAGTGGCTCTGAATCACTAATTATTAGAAAACACATGGGGGAACAAGACGACCCATAACAAATTTTGTAATTTCACTTTTTAGTGATCAAGGCAAGTCAGAACCAAAATATATTTATGGTTAAGCTGTATGTGATTGATATAGGAATTAAATGAATTGGTTTTTATTCTGGTTCTTGGTTGCCTACTATACAAATTTCTTTAAAAGAGCTTAAAATACGTCCAATTTCTTGAGAAAGAGCTTTCGACACGTGTTTAACTTGCAAATCGATCCTTGTTCTCAACAAGCATAGCTAGTTTTCTTTGAATATTGGAACTTAAGGATGTGTACTCTGTTCTTTTGCTTCAATAATGACACTTCCACAACATTTCTACAGAGGGCCTAGCTGTGGGCCGATAGCCAGGGAAAGGGGCCTCTTTTCTCAAATTTGCGATATGATTGAACACAGAGTCCCCGATATCCATCCAGATGTAAAGACGTTTTTCGGCAATCAAACAAAAATCGAATAACATATACAGCAATCGGTTTTAGAGATGTAACAATGTGGTTTACTAGTGGAAACAATAAAATATGTTTTCGATGAGTTCGGGAAATGTGTCCGATTAACGTTGAACATACATAGACATTACATAGGAAATGTAGGGAAGAAGTAATAAAAATGAAAGCACATTGCACAATAAAATATTTTACAAATTACAGACCATGCAGAGGTATTAAAAAATTAATAAGGTTTAGGATTAAACAGCCAATTTACAGAACTTAATAAAATTAAAATCAGGCGCTACAGCGGCAACATACTGAACACACCAGGTTGAGGGTATCATTTAAACTTTGTGAAAACAGCTACAACTGGCAGTAATGATCCCTCCAATGGCCGCCGCGGTTAAAAAACTCTTCCGGTACGCATGCGTGATGACCTGGTTTACCGCACTCCATTTTTGCAGAAGGGTCGATCTTCATTTGTAAATAACTATTGCCGTAATAATACCTGGCTGATCCGAAAAAGAACGACCTGACTGGATAAAGTCTGCCATGAATATGTATATAAATAAAAGCGCCTTCATTGGGCGCTTCAGCTTGTTCGTACAGATTTGTGTAGGAAGACTCTCCGCCGTAAAGCCAGATCTCCATCAATCCACCGTTCTGCAGTTCTACAGGGGAAAAATAGCTTCATTACCAGAAAAATCATATTAGACACGAATGAATATCAATGGCAAGTATCATCATCTCAGAAGTTATCACTTAATTTCATTACCCAATTACAATCTGATCCATAGTTTCGGATTTTATTTACGTCAGGACGTCAAGCCTGCGTGTTATAACTTTGGCGGATCAACGTCATCGTGGCCCCAGTAAAACATGGTAGGTATTGGTCATTTTGGTCAATTCTCAGCAGATTTTGATGAAATACGGAAAAATAATTACTATTTATTTGTTTATATACTGAAATTTCAACGCTGTACGACAAATTGACTCCGAAATATCGCCGATAACGCCTGGGATATATTATCTGGGAGAGACAGTAGGACAGTTTCTCGCATACCTGACTTCATTCTACAGCTGATGCCCTTGTTCTTGCAGTGCTCAGCCAGACCCCGTTTAACTTCTTCACCCTTGGCATGGAATCCCAGATCGACATCTCTGTCCCATGGTAATATACCCCTCATCTTTATTCCACCCAGAGATATCCCAGCATCTATGAAATAGCTGATGTTCTGAAAAATATAGAACTCATAAGTTAAAGCGGAGTTTGCTAAGGTCTCGTGGGTATTATTTTTGATGATAGTGGGATCGCCATAAATAGTCCACAGGCAGAACTCTAGTCCACAGGCAGAACTCACCACGTTAAGTCGATTATATGTTTGTCTCCAAATACTCCCTGGGTGGTTGTCACATTCTCAGAGGGCGCAAGTGTCTCACAGGGGTCATTAGGGGCACAACGAAGGTCAATTTACGAAAAAATAAATAAGTAAATGAAACGAGAAGAAGCACGATACATTGCTGCTGTAATTGCTGTTTAAGTGAACTTTATATCAGAAATATGAAGGTTCTGTTATCCTGTATAATATACAAAGATATTTAGGCCTACCAGATTTCCCTTATTTAGATCTTATGAAATAAATCGATTTAACCTGCCAGGCCAGGAAGGGGTGGCGTTACGCCCAATACCAAACTTTCTTCTTTATCTACGAAACGTCAAAACATTAATAGCTGCCCCTCCATGGCATGATAGCATATTACATTGGGTTCATTGCATGTCCCTCGGAGCAAAGAATCATGGGTAAATTCCAATTGCGGCCATGAGTGTGATTGAAAATTGCGTTTTCTTAGTTTTCCTCCATTTGTTTTGATTTTTTCGTTTAAAAGTAACAAAAATACCTTATTTCACATCAGATAATTATTGTCTAATCTAATTTGTGTGGAAAAGAGCAAAAAGGAGCCAAGGAGTTCGAGAAATAGGCCACAAATCGGCCAGGTCAGCTAGGGTTAACAGTATCTTTCCAGAGGAGGTGGGCTGAGGGCAAGGAAATAAAATTTACGTCATCGTAAAGTAAGCAGCGGATTTTGTTTGCCATGTATCCATTTGCCCTCTCACACCCGTAGAGGAATATTAGGCAGATTTTATTATCCACTACTTTGCATTAATCTGGGGGCATATAAATTTGGGTCTATACCGGTCCTGCTCACAGCATCATGTGGAAGGCCAAAATATCACCGCACATGCACATTTGGCAAAGTTGAGCTATCAGCCTATCAGGTTACGCTTAATGTTCTAAACATACGAGGAGAAACATTGGTCTTCTAAAGTAGTGTATGTACGTTTGACACCTAATAACACACAGTCAATGTTGAGCTTCATCACATCATAGTTAATCATTTTAGGCCTATTTTAAATCTTCAAGGTTGAGTTCTACAACTGAAACAAAAATCTCCAAAATTCGGTCAGAAAATTCAAAACGGCACATTTTAAGAGGCCACCTTGCCGCAATTTTGAATTATTCGCGGACGCTTCTTTTCCTCGCACAAAAAATATCCCCAAATTAGGAGGCAAAGAGGCTTTTCATGGTGCACTCAGTGATCCCTGTGACACCCTCTCGTCGTGTGAGAATGTGACCACCACTTGGGAATACATATAATCGATTTAAGATGATTGTTGCCTCTATTTTCTCGGGATGAACGAAAGTTAGCTATTCCGGATTCTGCCTCTTGAGTAATTGCTGTATCATCCAACGATGTTCTATCAAACAAGTGGGGGAATAGGAGCCAAAAGAATGACGCTCGACCTTCACATTTAATTGGAATTGGAAATGATAAATGCTTCGGATTAGATGGACAAGAGTGTTTAGCTTTTACCTAAAGCTGATGTGAAAGTTTAAATGCGACTAACCCTTAATCCGAAAAATTTTCTTGAACATGGCACGAAATGGGCCAAAATGATTATCTATGATGTAAAAAGTTTTGTTTTGACAAATGTGTACCAGTTTTGAAGATAATTCTTTGTGGATGTTTGCAAATTTCCCAATCTAGACGAAAATATGAATTTATATCGCCCTAAACTTTCATTTTGAGCATTTCGTGACCGCTGTCGAAATGATGTTGCTTTTACAAATATACCGACTGCCCAAGCTTCCACTGTAGGATCAACATACCTTCGATTCGAGAAAATCCGCTGAAATCTCCAAAGTTTGTTGTAGTCCACGGATGTAAAATGGATTGCCGAATGCATTGTTGATATAACCGTAGTTTAAAGATCCGTAGTTTTTTGAATTTATGGCTTTAACTTCGTGACCGAACGAATCTTTGATGATATAAAGCTGGTGTTTCTTCATGAATGACAGTTTAAGATCGGCCTCGGCAGTTGCCGATAATACTGAAGCCGCGCATGCGCTCGATACCGGAAATCGTACTTCCGGTCTTAGTCCAACGACGGCTTTACCCTTCGCCCGAAGAAAGAAGTCCGTGGTGGCCATCGTATCTAATGTTGGGTCGAAAGTTTCAAATTTCTTCAAGCTGCTAGTGCGACCCATAAATGAAGATGAAGTTTCCTCACATATCATCATATCATCCACACTATATCGGTACTCGAATGATTGAGATAACGTCCAGTTACAGAGACGAAGACGATAACATGGAATCTCCATCACCGGATACTTCACCTCTGACTCATAGCGGAGGAAAGCGCCACCTACAAAATCTAGTTCCGCTATCTTCTCTAGAGCGTGGAGTAACCAGCTTACGCTCTGGTCGGATTTTTGTGGGGAAATGTCCGCACCAGGTGAAAGATAGAGAAAATATTTAGATGTCACTTTTGAAGCCAATATTTCTAAAGCCTTCCCTTCTCGCTCTATGCCTGATACGTATTCTATATGCGAGTCAGAGTTGAGATTCTCGTAACTTCTGGAACCGGATATCAGCACTATCATATTGATTTTTGGGTATTCCTGCAAAACTCTGTCAATTCTTCGTTTGAGACAAATTCGTGTTTCTTTAAACGAGAACAAGACCACCGTGACATGATCTATCATGGATTGTTGAATCAGAGGGAAGTTCAAATCTCGTCCCAACTCTCGTTCTGCTGGGATCACGTTTTCCAGTGACCATAGCAAATCATGCTTTTTTAGAATATTCTCCAAAAGAGTAATTCTCTCTTTATCTTTGCCAGTTTCCTTCTCCTGTATGTTCTGCTGGTTGTCGTTGAGAGATAACCTGGACAATCTTTTCTTCAGAGAGTCTATGGCTTCCTCAGCTCTCGCAAGTTTTTCTGCTAGGATTTTGGTTTGGTTGGATGTGAATTGTATATCCTGTGGTATCACCACAACATCCTTACTCACCCATAGTGTGGTGCACCAATACACGATCCCAAATACGCACACAATACATATTATTACGAATCTGGATCGAGTGGTCGTGACCGACATTATTTCGGCTGTGATAGAAGTTAAGATTCACTGCACTACAAGGCTTTTGTGACCAATGTTGGAATTATCAAATCAAATTTTGAAAGTATCAAATTGTTTTAGCAATGCCGTATTTACAGCTGACCATGTACGTGTATAATACGATATTGATTCACGTATTCAGTGGTAATGTGTTCACAATTGCGCACCGATGATATACGTATCCGTAATTATCCACAACAATACTTTCAACGTATGCCCAGCATTATTCACTGAAAGGCGGACGTAGTTGCACAAAATGTTGACTGTGGTCGGAAAAAACAAGTCCAGATCCTGGACACAAATCTGTGGTTGTTTGTAGCACTCATCCTCGTCTCGAATGGGAGAGCATTCCCGTTTCATTCTGTGATTAAAGAAAATTAAACAGAAACATCAGAGCGCAGAACGCCGGATCGCCACATTTGTCAAGAATATACGAATAATCACAGAATCCCTTAGCAAATATCAACCCAACCAGTCCTGGGCTTTTGGGACCAATCCAGGCATGGGGGAGAGGTATTTTCCTTAACCCTTGAGCTTAAGCTTACCACGTTATAGGCTAGGGCCAAACTCGACGAGAAAATATAACAAAATCCAAGACGATCGCTCTGATGACATCATAGTGACGCCATTTTCCCAGAAAATGACGAAATCACCACTTTTCTGGTACCCCATGTGAGCGAGATTTAACATTTACCAATGTTCCACTGCTCGGGGCATTATGCAAGTAGGCTCAAGATAGACTCAACATGATAAGGTACTTTATCATCTCCCTCCCCCACCCCCCACCCATGGACGGGTAGGGTTAAGTTCCAAGCCACGTCAATTCTGCGCTAACAGATACACAGCTTAGTAAAATCTCGTCAAATGTACCGTATCTCTAAGAAAAATATCAGGGTCATACCGTATGATCCAAGGCGATTTATCGACGAAAATATAATGTCAAAACAACAGACCAGATATTCACACTCACGCAGTCCAACTGTCACATTGTATGGTCCATCCAGTTTCACGATATACCATAAATAGCAGACGCTTGCGTTCCAAGTGCAGCAGATCAAAATATGAAAAATCAAAATCCGAGTCAAAGAAATGCAATTTAGTTGGAATTCTGTTCTATTCATATTTATGTTTCAGGCATTTTAATCCGAACATCAAAAATTTCAGGGAAAATTCCAGACCCTTCAACAGAAAGAATTGTTGCTTGTGACATTAACATATCGGTGATCATTTTAATTGAACACCGATATTAGTATTGACCTATATAGATGTGAAGTTACATCTCGCTAGAATTAGTTAATCTTGAGATATTCATACTGCTCTCAACAACCAGATAGCAACAACAACTTGGTCATGCCTCATCGTATTTTTTAAATACCGGTAGTCTGATAACCATATATGCAAAATATTTGGTGACCAATATAAACTATCCCTCCCTCCAATAAAAATTGCTGTCAAACATCTCTCCCTGCAATGTCTGATAAAGATTCCCTTAAGCGTCTCTCCCTTCAACAAAGATTCTCTCCAAGCGTCTCTCCCTTCAATAAAGATTCCTTTCACGCGTCTCTCCTCCAATATAGATACCCTTTGAGCATCTCTTCCTCCAATAAAGATTATCGTCAAGCATCGCTCCCTCCAATAAAGATTCCAATCAAGCATCGCTCCCTCCAATCAAGTATCCCTCCGGCCAATAAAGACCCCCTTCAAGCATCTCTCCCTCCAATAAAGATTCCCGTCAAGCATTGCTCCTTCCAATCAAGTATCCCTCCCTCCAATCAAGTATCCCTCCCTCCAATAAATATCCCCGTCAGGCATCTCTCTCTCCAATAAAGATTCCCGTCAAGCAGGTTGGTTGGTTGGTTGTTTGAATTTTAACGTCGCACCTAACCTTATTGGTCACACGGCGACGATGACCCAAACAAACATACCCCAACAAAACCCCAACCCCAACAAAAACCCAACCAAAACTACAAAAAAAAATTAATTCGAATTTTGAAAATTAGGCTCTACAGACACTGATCACAATGGGTCCTCAGAGAGCTCAATCTGTTTGGTACTTTAATCTACCTCCTGTGCCAGACAAACATGGTACAAACCATGCTGCCCTAAGCCGGAGGGCTTCCCGTCAAGCATCGCTCCCTCCAATCAAGTATCTCTCTCTCCAATAAAGATTCCCTTCAAGCATCCATCCATTCAATAAAGCATTACATTACATTAATTCATCACAGTTCGTTTGCACAAAATATTTGTACCAGACCCACAAATCTTTGAAGTGCAATATCTTAGTAACCAGAAGACCCCCCGAGCAGAGGATCATGGGTAAATTCAAAATGGCGGCCATGTGGAGTACCAGAGAAGCGATATTTTCGTCATATTTCTTCAAAAATTTTGTATTCTGTATGGGTAAACCTATTTTATTTCATATCAGAATATTTTTTACTAAATTATCATGGCCGCCACCATGGATTTCTTTACATTTTCTTGTAGAGCTTGTCCCAAAGATATAGTGTGGTAAGTTTCAGCCCTCTAGCCTTAGCGATAGCGAAAATATATAGGGGGCACTTCCCTCCCCCAGGCTGCAGTACACCCCAAATCGCCCAGGAATTGGATTTCGCTAAACGAATCAGGCCAAAATATAGGCCTCATTTCATACTGGGGTTTCAGGGACCCGTCCAGGCATCTTTTCTTAAAAATAGCCTTAAATTGAAGTTGGATTGTTGAGGAATTGCGGAATTATTACAGACAAAAACGTGTTCGTTCCAAAACATAACCTTTCGTCATCGAAAGGTAGAATGGTCATTTGCATGTAACTTAACATGTTTGAGTGATTGAACATATGACATATTACATTTGAATGTATACTCAGTAGGTATTCCTTCTCGTTACTCTCTAAATTAACCTTTCCACAAAATACACCAAATTTCACAGAACATAAATATATCGATAATTTTCATCACACTGCACACATAATAGCATGGAATTGCCAAGATCAAGGTCAAATATTTGAACACATGGCCAGTCATCGTTTTAACTTAAATGTTTGAATGTTCTTCAAACTGGTACAACAGAAGCCTCCACTATTATGACATGATACTGTACCCACTGTTTTCGATGACCAAGAGCAGGATCCTTCAATTAAACTAGAGCCTACCGATTTTGGGATTTATATATTTCTCGGAAATATAACTTGATAGTATAGATTTTTAGATACCGGTACTATCATCTTACCGAGATAAGGGAATTTCACATTTCATTAGAATATACCCTTAGCAGATCGATTTCATTCTCAGTGTATTTGACCCAATTCCAACTTCAAAAAGCATTATGTTACATGACCGCTCCGTTTAAACGAGCCAATGAAATTATGTGGCTTTGAATAAATGCCCTGGGAAGCGAACAAAGGGGCATGACTGTGGGATATTGCGAGAGATGAGACCGAAGTTCTGGAAATTAGCTACTCTATTTCTCACTCTCCTGCAGCATAGATGTTTGGTTTTACTTAAGAAGATCGATATTACAGACAGCCTAAAATTATATTTGGAAGAAATAAAATCGGCGTTAGTTAACACCATAGTGTTTTTTATGTTGTGATGGGGACGCCTGGAGACCTCCAGGGATAATGTCAACCCATCGCTTTCTGCACTACAAATATAATGACCTATATGCGCAACAACAAAAAAAGAAAATTTCAGTTTATAAAATATTGACGCTATATACTCACCCTCGGCTCAACTGACTGCCCGAGAAGCTTCAACGCCGGCTCATTTCTCCCGCCATATGGGATCATTAATCCACAATGAGCCAAAATGACGAGGAGCAATTTTTTGACTCGAAAGTGATGCAATACTTGATCACAGAGATGGATACATGATGCTCTCCCCTGATTGCAAATTGCATCACCAATGGCTCACCTCGGATATACATGTACAGTATCAAAAAATGTTGCATATATACATGTAGTAAAATTGTATCATTATTTCTGGGTCATCGATCCAATAATGATGGATCAGTGATCCAACAAGGACAGAACACTGCATACAGACCCACGGAGTGTCCCAGATTTGTCTCACCACTGGATCAAAAGATCAGTGAATTTCGACGATACAATCAAGAATCTTGTGTGCCTTTATGAGGATGTACACATCCATTTCTCATGAAGGTGTCTATCGTCTAATGTATTTGTGAAGCTAATAAGAATAAATATTTTCAGTGATTACTATTTCAGTTGACAAAAGGTTCAGCACTTCAGAAAATAATTTCCTACCATACTGCTTCTAATGGTATTTTGAATGTTTATTTTATTTAGATAGAAAGTCAAAATTCCTCCAGTATCATGCTACATGTAATCCAGTATTACATACATCAATCATGGTTATTGGGTGAGGAAAGGAAGTGATCTCGCTTTATCATCATGGTTTCCCTCAGTCTGCGTTTCATAGAAGGGAGAGGGAAGTCGTTGCCATGGCTGCAGGAGACATCAACTTTGAAAGTCCAATCCAGTGCAGCATGGTTTTACTTCCCAGACCGAAGAGATCCATAAACAAAGATAAATTTCATGATCAGTTTTCAAATTTCAAGTACACTGATTGAAAGCTAGAGAATTTAAAACTGATAATATTATGTATGTTATGGGAAAACATAATATATTGGCTATAATAGCACATAGAATATAACATATCTACATCGAAGGAAATAGCTTTACTGTCCAAATGGAACGAAATAGCTATACTGTCCAAACTGAACTGCTTCATAAACATAGATGGATTCCTGAACTTGATATCAAATTGCTAGCTTAAAGGTTTAAAATTTAATAATTTAGTACTGTTTAATTTGTACTATATAGCAGATACAATTTCCCCATTCATTATTGCAAGGAACTTGCGTTTTAGATTTTCAAATTTTCCTTTGGCTGAAAAATTGGAGAAGTTGCTTCATAACATAAATGTAAAGCTGGATTAAATATTATGTACAAATTTCAAGATGATTTGTCTAAAAATAGAGCAGTTTATTTTTCAATATTCTACATGTATGCTCAGAACTTGGTGATGGCTCTGAGAGGGAGTGCTAGCATTATTCAGTTCCATTAAAGAGGATGGTGGGGGCCGGGGCGGGGAGTTTTTTGCAGATAGTTTTTTAACACTGATAACTAGGGATGTTCATGCATCACTTAAATGAACACTCATTTTTGAAGAGATCACGTGCACACATTCTTGTTCATTGTGCAAATGAACATGATATACCCTTCTAAATGTATCGGATATTGCGATGACGGAATGTTGGCATAATCCAATTAAGGTAATCTTGCCATGTTTGCATTTAGTAGATCAAGTTATCTTCACTTTAGTCAACTTTTTGCAGACAGATGGGCACCACAACTGATAACTTCTGTAGATTTATAACATTTTATAACATCTGTAAGTCAGCCCCTGACTGCCAAACAAAATATACCATGCTCATGTAATAGTAACTTGAACTGATGTATATGTAACTTATATTTTTATTACCAACACTCTTATCTTCTTAAATGTATCAATGAGACAGCAAAACTAAGGGACACAACTCATTTTTCGAAACCTGTAACTTACGCCGACAAGAAAGAGGCCAGAATATAAACATTGATCCAGTAGTAAGCCAACAATAATCACAAATATGAACTCCGATTTCTTAAAAGCTTGATGATCCAAAATAATCTTCAACTTGACTCGATGATCCAAACAGGGTTTTTTTAACTTGACTCAATGATCCAGTGAATAACAACACTTGAAATCTTGATTATTTTGGCTTATTTTGTTGGCTCAGTGAGACATTATTGACTCACTGCTGGATGAAAGTTTCATCAAGGCAGATTACACAAAAAACAACAACAGATGAATCAGTTTTGGATCATCAAATATTCTGACTCTGCTCTATGGCTCACCAATGGCTCATGTGTGACTCATTCGTTGCATAAGCTACAAAGCATTGGATCAAACTGGATCAAATTATTTGTGGTATGGAGGTGTGTCTTAGTACACTACAAATAATTTGATTCAGTTTCATCCAATGTTCTGTAGCTTACGCAATGAATGAGCCACACATGAGCCAATGGTAAGCCATATAGCAAGTCAGAATTTTTGATGATCTAAAATTGATTCATATATTTTGCGTTTTTTGTCGAATCTGCCTTGATGAGATTCTGATCCAGTAGTGAGTCAAAATGTCTCGCTGAGCCAAGCTATCAAGATTTCCAGTGCTGTCATTCACTGGGTCATTGAGTCGAGTTAAAAAAACCCAGATGAGATCATTGATGAGTCAAGTTGCCAACTATTTTGCATCATCGAGCTTTTAGGTCCGTGTAACCTTGCACAATTCAATTTTCGTTTTTTGTTTTTGGTTTCTCAAAATCAAAAATTGAAATTTGACCGTCAATTTTCAATTTTCGTTTTTCGTTTTCGGTTTCTCAGAATCAAAACTGAAATTTGACATTCAATTTTCGTTTTTCGTTTTAATGAAAATGAAAATCAAATATTGAAAATTGCCTCGACTTGTCCGTTTTTTGATTTTAACTTTGACGCATCAATGTTAACTGCGCACGCGCAAGGCTTATGATGTCACGTTCGGTCCGCGGAGTAGTATGGAAAACGCAAATCGGATTGTTTAGGCAGGCGTGGAGCACAATATGGAAAGATATGGGAGTGTCACCACACTATAGATCCCTGGAGCCAGGCATTCGAGCTAGATTATAATGGGCCAACTGCGCATGTCCAGAAGTGAGTAGGCATTCGTGCAGTAGGTGTGAAGCATTATATGGAGAACAACACTGTTGATACACATATGAGTTTCATTAAAGTAGGGTAAAATATTAAATACGTGGGTACTCTAATCATAACCCCAAAAGGAACTTCCCGCGTCGATGCGTTGAAGCTTTTGACACCCGCACTTAAAGGTGAACTGCAAAGCTTTTAATTTTATCTAAATTGTTGCTTATATACATCTTGTCTTATGTGACATAACTTTTATACGTTTTTAAACTTTTATAGTATTATAGTACTAATAACTATATTTAAGTTATCCGGTTATAAATCCGTCTTGAAAACTTGCATCGCTTGTCTCTCTTGGTTTGTAGAACGTTATGACGTTATAGTGGTACCCTTCATTCAAGTTTTATCGGTATAAGTTTTGACTTCTCATATACCCAAAATAAAACAATAACCCACAGAACTATTACCACACATAATTGTAACAACTATAGAAGTTCTTGTTTTATGACATTTTAAAAGAACATTGGAAAGCTTTTCAGTTCACCTTTAAAGCGTTGAAGCGTTTTGACGCTGAACGTTGACGGGCATGTAAACGCTCCAACGATTCAGGTCCCAAAAATAGAGAATGAAGATTGGACCTGAAGCGTTGAAGCAGTCAGACGTCTGGCATCAAACGTGACGTTTGTGTGCTTGTTTGAATGATGGTTTACGGAACGCTGGCCATATACGGAATTCGCGGCCCGTCACCGCGATGCTTACTCGTATTGGTATTAAATCTTTGTTGGTATCTTTATGAATACTATATTTCAAATCAATAACAAATAGCGGTTGTGTGCAGGAATGCTGTTCGCTTTTGTAGCGCTCTAAACATCTATTTTTAGAAATGAGAAAATCTAAGACTGCGTCCTGATTGACTCAGGCCTCAATGCCAATAACCAATGACAAATGCGGGATGCCATCTATCCAGACCTGTCTGGTGCATCTTCACAAGTCCAGGTAAATCGTGAATCCTCTCACAGGGTTTACCCGGACATTTTTGATGATTCGAGTGAGTTTTTGGGTCCTTGCCTCAATCTCGAACATTTCATCCCCCGAGGTTATTTTGAATTAGCATGTCGGTATCCCAAGCCGGCGGTTTTTTGCTTTGACTCTCGATGACGATTTCAGCCTGACATCAAAGTTATGCCAGCGATGTCACATCTCAAACATTGCAGCTAGTGGTTTGGCGCAATGAGCTTGCTGAGCCTGTTCAATAATTGGTTTGATTTAGAGGATACCCCTTGATCTCTGTTTTATCCAGAACTACCGTGGGCAACTAACCAAGGCAATGCATAGATGCCCTAACAAATCGATCAATACACTGGCTCCCGAGGATGGCCTGGTGGGCCACATGCCTCTCACGCTCCACACCTCTTATACGACACGATTTGCGTTTTCTATTCTACTCGTCATACCGGAAGTGACATCATAACCCGTCCACGTGCGAACTTAACATTGATACGTCAAAGTTAAAATCAAAAAACGAAAAACGGACAAGTCGAGGCTATTTTCAATATTTGATTTTCATTTTTGCGTCAAGTAAAACGAAAAACGAAAATTGAAAATTGACTGTCAAATATCAATTTTCGTTTTTTGTTTTTGTAATCCCAGAATCAAAAATTGAAAATTGACGGTCAATTTTCAATTTTTGATTTTAAGATCACAAAAACAAAAAACGAAAATTGAAAATTGACGGTCAAATTTCAATTTTTGATTTTGAGATTACAGAAACAAAAAACGAAAATTGAAAATTGACGGTCAAATTTCAATTTTTGATTTTGAGAAACCAAAAATGAAAAACGAAAATTGAATTGTGCAAGGTTACACGGACCCTTTTAGGACAGCGGAGTTCATATTCGTAATTATTGTTGGCTCACTACTGGATCAATGTTTATATTCTGCCATCTTTCATGTCAGTGTAAGTTACAGGTTTTAAAAAATGAGTTGTGTGCCTTACTCTTGCTGTCTCATTGATACATGTGAGAAAAGCTTATTGGTAACAAACTTATTCTTATATAGGTTACATGTACACCAGTTACTATTAACACGAGCATGGTTTTAGACAGTCAGGGAGGTGACTTCAGAAGTTATAAAAACTTATGAATCTGTAGAAGTTATCAGTTGTGGTGCTCATTTCTCTGCAAAAAGTTGACTAGAGTGAAGATAACATGATCTTCTAAATGCAAACATGGCAATATTATCTTAATCGGATTATGTCAACATTCCGTCATCAGAGTACCTGATAACTTTAGGAGGGTATAGCATGATAATTTGCACAATAAACAGGAATGTGTGCACGTGACTCTTCAAAAATGAGTGTACACTTAAGTGATACATGTACCTCCTTAGTTGAACTTAATATCAAAGTGCTACAAAACCTATCAGCTGCAAGAAGGACCCCACACATCCTCTTTAATAAAATTGAATAATGGTAGCACTCCCTCTCAGAGCCATCACCAAGTTCTCAGTGTACATGTAGAATATTGGAAAATGAACTGCTCTATTTTTAGCCAAATCAGCTTGAAATTTTAAAATTACTTCAATCCAGATTTATATTTATGTTATCATGGTTATGAAGCAATGGAAAATGAAAAAAAAAAAAACTTCTCCAATTTTCAGCGACATCAGCTTGAAATTTGAAAATTTAATACAGAATTTCATTGTGTGGACAGTAAGAAATTCCTTTCAAGATCTAATAGGGAAATTGTATAGATCTGTTATATAGTACAAATTAAACAGCACTAAATTCTTAACTTTAAACCCATTGAGCTGGTACTTTGAAATCAAATTTAGCAATCCATCAATGTTTACGAAGCAATTTAGTTTGAGCAGTAAAGCTATTTCGTTCCATGTAGGTATGTTACAATTCAATTTGCTAATATAGCCAGTGTTATGTTTTCCCTTAACTTACATTAATAATATTATCAGTTCTAAATTCTCTATGTGTATGTATCTCTTCAGTCTGGGAAGTAAAACCGTGCTGCCCAGGATCGGACGTTGAAAGTGGATTTCTCTTGCAGCCATGATAGCCAATATTGTATCAATACTGTGATTTCTCTTAGCCTAATAATTACAAGCAATTATGATGATACCTGGATGCCGGTACATGTACAGTACCAAGATATTCTGTGTACCATCCCCTCCCCTATTCAATGTGGTAAATCTCCCTCCATATCGCGGTGATCTTATTTAAATAAGAATGCCACCAACCTCTCTTCTTTTAAGAGAAATCACAATATGAATACAATATTGGCTATATCATGGCTGCAGGAGAAATCCACTTTCAACGTCCGATCCAGGGTAGAACGGTCCGATCCAGGGTAGAACGGTCCGATCCAGGGTAGAACGGTCCGATCCAGGGTAGAACGGTTTTACTTCCCAGACTGAAGAGATACATACACATAGATACATTTCATGATCAGTTTTCAAATTCAAGTAGCTTAATTTGATTGAAAACTAGAGAATGTAGAACCGATAACATTATTAATGTAAGTTAAGGGAAAACATAACACTGGCTATATTAGCTAATTGAATTGTAACATACCTACATGAAACGAAAAAGCTTTACTGCCCAAACTAAATTGCTTCATAAACATTGATGGATTGCTAAATTTGATTTCAAAGTACCAGCCCAATGGTTCAAAAGTTAAGAATTTAGTACTTTTTTTAATTTGTACTATATAACAGATCTATACAATTTCCCTATTAGTTCTAGTAAGGAATTGGTTACTGTCCACACACTGTAATTATGTATTAAATTTCAAGCTGATTTGGCTGAAAAATAGAGAAGATTTTTTTTTATTTTCCATTGTTTCATAACCATGATAACATAAATATAAATCTGGATTAAAATAATTTTCAAAATTCAAGCTGATTTGGCTAAAAATAGAGCAGTTCATTTTCCAATATTCTACATGTACACTGATAACTTGGTGATGGCTCTGAGAGGGAGTGCTACCATTATTCAATTCTATTAAAGAGGATGTGTGGGGGGGGGGTCCTTTTTGCAGCTGGTAGTTTTTTTTAGCACTTTAATATTAAGTTCAACAGAGGTACATAGACCACTGAAGTGTACACTCATTTTTGAAGAGTCACGTGCTCTTTCTTGTTTATTGTGTACATTGTCATGCTATACCCTCCTAAAGTTATCAGGTACTCTGATGACGGAATGTTGACATAATCCAATTAACATAATCTTGTCATGTTTGCATTAGAAGATCATGTTATCTTCACTCTAGTCAACTTTTGCAGACAAATGGGTCCCGCAAGTGATAACTTCTGCAGATCCATAACTTTTTATAACTTCTGAAGTCATCCCCCTGATGGTCAAAAGCCATGCTCGTGTTAATAGTAACTGGTGTAAATGTAACTTATATAAGAATACTCTTGTTACCAATAATCTTTTCTCCTCACATGTATCAACGAGACAGCAAAACTAAGGGACACAATTCATTTTTCAAAACCTGTAACTTACACTGACATGAAAGATGGCAAAATATAAACATGATAAACACTGATCCAGTAGTGAGCCAACAATAATTACGAATATGATCCAAACTGTTTTTTTAACTCCATTCAATGATCCAGTGAATGACAGCACTGGAAATCTTGATATCTTGGCTCATTTTGTAGGCTCAGCGAGACTATTTTTATTCCCTACTGGATCAGAATCTCATTAAGGCAGATTCGACAAAAAACGCAAAACATATCAATCAATTTTGGATCATCAAATATTCTGACTTGCTATATGGCTCACCATTGGCTCATGTGTGGCTCATTCATTGCGTAAGCTACAAAACATTGGATCAAACTGGATCAAATTATTTGTAGTGTATGTTTGAGGTTTTGAAAAGTGAGTTGCGTCCCTTGGTTTTGCTGTCTCATTGATACATGTGAGAAGAACAGATTATTGGTAACAAGAGTACAAATATTAACGGTCCCTAGTTTTCAATCAAGGTACTTGAAAGGATATGTGACGACAATACGGAAATAACTCCCTTGTGTGTGAAGGTAATGAAGCTGATTTTTGTTTTCAATCCAAAACCTGCCAAATCAGATGTTTCGAGGAGTGTACATACTGAAATATCAGCCTCGAAAAAATTGCGATGCTCCGTTGTATAAAAATGGAGATTTGATTGATTAAAATGTGCTCCTCGGCCTGATTTTGTATTTTTGAGGCATTTACAGTGAAGATTTTCTCTTACAGCAAAAATATGACAGCTCAAACCAAAACAATTTTGTCACACAACATATATGAAGTTTGTTTATTGGAAAGAACCACGAATGGTTTTGGTTTGAGGTGTCATATTTTTGCTACAGGAGAAAACCCTTCATGAAAATGCCCCGAAATACCAAAATAAGCCCGGGAGCACATTTTGATCAATCATATCTCCATTTCTATGCAACTGAACATCTCAGTTTTTTCGAAGGGGAGATTTCAGTGTGTAATCTTCAAGACAAACGTTATTTGGTAGGTTTTCAAGTGAAAAAAAATCGGCTTTATTACCGTCACACACAAAGGAGTTTTTCGTATGTAAACGTAACATATCCTTTGAAAGCTGATCATGAAATTTATCTACATGTGTATGTGTATGGATCTCTTCGGTCTGGGAAGTAAAACCATGCTGCCCTGGATCGGACGTTGAAAGTAGATGTCTCCTGCAGCCATGATAGCCAATGTTGTATTAATATTGTGTTTTCTCATAGCCTAATAATTACTAACAATTATCATGATACTGGTACCTGGATGCCGGTACATGTACGGTACTAAGAAATTCTGTGTTCCATCCCCTCCTCCATTCAATCTGGTACATCTCCCTCCATAGCGGTAATTTTATTTAAATAACAAAGCCACCAACCTCCCTTCCCCTTCTATGAAACACAGCACCAATACATAAAGCGAGACCACTTTCTTTCCTCCTCAATTACCATGAGTGATCCATGTAATAATTGATTGCATCCCTGGAGGAATTTTGATTTTCTGTGTAAATAAAATGAATATTCAAAATACGCTTAAAAGCAGTATCTTGGAAAAGTATTTTCTGAAGTGTTGAACCTATTTTCAACTGAAATGATAATCACTGGAAATTTATATTCTTATTAACTTCTCAAGAGCATTGGACAATAGACACCTTCATGAGAAATGGATGTGTGCATACACATAAAGGCACACAGGTTGCTTGATTGTATCGGCAAACTTCACTGATCTTTTGATTCAGTGGTGAGACAAATATTGGACACTCACTGACCCCTGTGGGTCAGCATGCAGTGTTCTGGCCTTGTTGGATCACTGATCCATCATTATTGGATCGATGATTAAGTAATAAAGATTTTTTGGATCGATGATCCAGAAATTAAGATATAATGTTGCTCTTTCCAACATTCTTTGATACAATACATGTATATTCGAGGTGAGTCATTAGTGATCCAATCAGTCATGTCAGTGGAGAGTACCAGGTATCCATATCTGTGAATTAGTGGTGCATCACATGTGAGTCAAATTGCACTCCTCGTCATTTTGGCTCATTGTGAATGAATGATTCATTATGACGGAAGAAATGAGCCAGCGTTCAAGCAGCCAGTTGAGCCGAGGGTGGGCCGTCTCCGTACAAACGAGCCGATGTCAAGTCATGTAATATATTGGATCAATATAGCGTCAATATTTTACAAACCAAAATTTTCTCTCTCTTTTTGTTGCACATTTGGATCATTTTATTTGTAGTGTACGTATGATCTTACCATGCGTTCGGTTAATGAAGATAATAGGCAACAAAATATTCTTGATACATGTATAACCTAAAATCTACTTGTAGTAAGTTTTAATACCAGAGTAGGACACAGAGGACAAATACTCTTCTAAATATTCTTTGTTATTAAAAATATACAGAGAAATATATCACTGACATTTGCTACCACCTATCAAAATGACTTAGAGATGCCTTTATTTATCCTACTTTTGTAAGATGACTAGGTGTGGAACATGAATTTAGATTTGAAAGATTCTCATAGTATTGTAAGAGAAGATGGCAATTTCGTACTTTTCCGGATCATTGTCCGAATTCAGGCCAATTTAAAATAAATGTATCTTGGTTCGGATGTAGTATGTCCTGAACTATCACGCACTCTACATTTATCTCCCAATCTTTAATATTAGTTTGACAGAAGCCATAATCAAATAATTTGTACAAACTGTTACTCCCATGATTTGAACACCAGGTAATGACAGCTCACTATATAATTTGCCACTAGATCATATGCGAATCTTGGTACTTTTGTGCTTCCGCCTGTTTGGCGCCAGACACTCAGCAAAAAAACCCCAGAGCACTCCGCATAGATCAAAACAATGACGACGATAATATAAAATTTTGAAATGAATTAATTGCCATGCACTCACACATATAGCTCGAGTTGTAACTGTTGATGTGTAATATGATTCATGGTAATTCAATATACAAATAGTATCAAGTGACCAAGAACGGTAAAGAAAGCAAACCGAAGCATCGGGTGGAGGAGTAAGGTATAGAACCAGCGTTGAAGGTAGTCAGCTGGTACATGTAGTTTTGGTCTTTGGCGGCCATTTTCCATGTTTTTGCTTGTTTTTCCCAGTAGGTTTCTCCCGTTCCTAGGTTAAGAGATAGGGATTTGCTTTAAAAAATCTTTGGTTATTGGTGTTAAATACAAAAAAAAATCTGATGCCACAACAGTTTTCCATGAATTTGGTCGCATCTGTCGAAGACGATTTGGTCATGTGTCCCCGGTTTAATGTCATATAATTGAACACGGGTGAACGGTACTCGGGACAGCCGTCCGGAAATCTACGAAGGAGACCGATTATACGTTCAATCTCCTATGAATCTCTAGATCTGGAATTACCTATGAATCTCCAGATGTGACGCGCCGGAATCGCCTAGCACGCGTGACTCAAAACCAAACCACTAACGCGGATGCAAGAACTGTCGGTCAGCCAATTATTTACTATGGATTCCAAATTTATTTGGAATGTACTGGTAATCATATATTTGTTATCAACCATGGAAATATAACATCCCACAGTGGTGGCTTTAACATTAAACGTGCCGCATGTTTAAGTTGTATAGTCCCAGTGATGCCATAGTTTGTTTTCGAATGTGCCATTTTAAAATCAACTCTGTTATGGGTCGGTCCACTGCAGATGGAACTGTCGACAGATATGAGAGTACTGTTTGGCCTTTGAAGTCATTGGAAACAACGTATACATTCGAATGGAGTTGAGGGTATAGGTAATCCGAATCGAAAGGTCAAATTATCTCGATATTATCTCCCCTTGGTTTAAAACTCTATCTGACGCCCCTCCATGAGTTTGGACTTGTCCAACGTCACTCCAAGCAACATGAATCACAAGACCTCTTGATATTTCGATATGATGCTCATTGTCTTCGAGGGGCTATCTGCCACCGGAGATCCTCGAGAAATTGCGAATGTGATAAACTGGTCGAATAGTCCCAGTCCAAACGTTCACGATTCCACAATTGGTGTTATACTTACAGGTACCTGGTACATAGCCCACGAATGTTTTCTTTAGCAGAATATTCTGCAAATCACCTACCATTGCTCCATAAGCGGACGGTAATGTAACTCCTGTACTCCCTTATTTTTCCTGATCTCATAGTGTACCATGAATAACTGAAGTTTCACGGACTTCTGACCCCCGCAAAACCTGTTAGATGGATTTTTTTTTTATTTGAGAGAGGAAGGGATCACTTCTATGGCTCATATCTATCCCGGGCGAATTTCCATTACTCTCTGACCAAAACACTAGTATTATGTGCAAACAAAAAGAGGTCGCGATTTAAATTATAATAAGACGGGGGCTTCAGATCTTGGAACTTGGTATCTGGGGCTTGGAACTTTGGACCTGGGAGCTAGAGAACTTTGGAACTTTTAAACATGTTGTAAGGTTTCAAGAATAGTTCTACCTACTTTTCCTGTAAATTTTGACGCTTGAGTAGCAGATATCAGTGGATGGTTTAATGTCCCCAGCTGTGGCGTTTATATAGATATATACAGAGAGATTGACCTTCCTCTGTATACACCATCATTGTTTGTGCAGTAATTACCGTGCCCCAGATATGTCTATGTCACAATTAAACCACTAAATATTTGCCATACTTATTATGTATTGAGCTCTGGGTACATATGGCCAAAACTATATTCCCTAATTTACGCGACCACTATTGACATACCACACCCGATAGCCTGGCTTTTTCTCTGAAAAAATAAATCAGCATACATTCCCCACCATTTTTCCGAATGACAGCTTCTTGGAATGAGGACATGGCGGGCAATTTTTTTCTTGATTAAACTGTGACAATGGTTCTTCCATATTCTTGAGAGCCAAATATTATAGGAATGCATTATAAAATATAGCACAAACCATTTCACTATAAAAGCCAATCAGTGGTCGCCGAAAGTCTACTCCTCATTATTATCTTACACCCAGTAAATACAATGGAGGTTTATGACCTCTACCCAGTTGGTTATCTCTTAAACAGCTTTGAAGCCTCTGCAGGGCGAGGTAATATATACGAAGAGGCTCCTGAACTAAATTCCATTTTACAAACTGATATTGACATCGACATGAAGTGGATTATCTTCGAAACTTGGCAGACAGATTAAACACGAAGGCCAGGCAATGTTTATTATCCACACAAGAATCATACCCGTATAAACCATAGTTTCGTCATTCAGGCAAATAAACTGTGAAAGTTACTAGTACTGATTCTCACAACCTGTACATGCGCGCTTTAGGTGAAAGTTCGACAAAATTCAACTAAGGGGGCATAGTGTTGTTTGTACTAAAAACGAGGGCGCTTCCCAATGATGTAGGGTTAACACAGTGGAATTCCTCCCTGAACATGCATGTAAAATTGAAAATGCCAACTTTTTTAGATTGTATTGATATAAATTCAGCCTAAAGGTTGACAGAAAATCAGAATTAATGAATTTAGAAAAAAATTATCAAGCTTAGTGGAGAATAGTTGATGAGGTCATGCATATGGGAACGAGGCTGTTATTTCGGCACCATTTTTGTAGTCGACATAGAAATAAAAATAAAATACAGAAAAGTAGCTGGCGGCGGACACACGATTTGCATTTTTTTGGAAGATGGTGGAGACACTTGACAAAGTCGTAGTAAATATAAACATCTCATTTGTCTAGTGGATGCTTCAGCCATCAGGAGAATTTGATGTATTTTGTCGAAATTCAGATCACATTAGGATGTTGTTGTTGTTATGGAAATGACAGGTCAGTTACCCAATTTTATTTCCGAACGTTCTGTTTTGGCATGAAAATGTTCCTGAGATAGATAGAATTATTTTTATATATAATACATGAATATGAATGGTTTCTGTTATTAGAGTAGTATCAGAGCGAGACACCAGATGTAGGGCTAAACACAGCAAGCCTCCAAGACATCACAGTAGGCCTACATAGCACCCTAAGAAGTGGTGTAATGTTTTTATTTTAGCTGGTTGGACAACCTAGCATATCTGTGCTACCAGATGCTACATATATGGAGAGATAAACATATAGCAAATTACGAGCCTACCTCGTACAGTTCAACAAGGCAAACATGCTGGCGACAGCCAATTTGGCTCGTGTCACTCCCACTCGCCCGAATACTGTGGTCTGCTTGTCCCTGAAACTGATTCACACAACAGACTTCGGGTTACATCATAAACAATTCATCCCATAATAGTCGCTATATAGCTGGGAAATAATGTTGAACGTGACGTTAAAATATATAATTCTCTCTCTCTCCCTATAAATAATATAGGCATACTCACACGAAACAAAGATGAACTGTGCGAAGCACGCGGCTTGTAATATTGACCTAGCTATATGTACATGTACTATCATGGCTGTCTCGTTCGATACAAACTCGGTCAATATCATTAACCCGACGTACGTACATGTATGTGTAATACATTTATCACTCCAGCGTAGTTATGGCAACTATCAAGATAAGTATTAAGTCCGGTGTTGTGCGGAAGCCAGCTGGATCGAAGTCCAGGGCTATGCTCTGTCTTTGAACAGCAACAGATCCGGTCACAACCGATGAATTACCACCCTACATGTTTAAGAAATAATGTTTTCATAGGCGTGCTCAATGGTTATTTTATGCGCGGTTAGTGTTTGTAAGTTTATATTCCTACGAAGTAGGCTACAGATCGCAAATTGTCCGGTAATGAGTGAGTCAGTGAGTCAGTGAGTCAGTCCATCCGAATCCTTTCGTCGGCAAAATAAGGAGAACCATTGACATTAGAACCATTGACATTAGAACAATGCATTAGGGCATTGTTACCAGCAAGTTCTGAGCTGACCGAATTCTGATGAAAATTTGATTTAAAATTATTTTTTTAATTATTTATTGTTAGCTCAGCGAGTGCACTGTCATGCCCATTGGGAACCCTTGGCTGTATGTTTCACTGTATACATAACACAGTACAAAACGTGATGTGATAATGAAATAAGAAATGCTAATTTTCCATCATTTGTTAGTGCATTTATCTACACTGCTATTACCAACTTGCCATTCTTGATACACACAATTCAGTATATTGTAAAAGATATATGTAAACTGTGGCCTTTAACGTGTATCCTATTTCACATCCAAACATTTCATCACAGACCAAATCAGGCTTCAAATTTAGGTCAAATTGCCACTGGTGGTGAAATATCATACATCAACCAATTAAGTCAGCCTGGTGCAATAACCCAGCAGAACAAAGAAAGATGTGGTATCATCCTTCAGATTAGCCTGTGAGCAACAATGATAAAAGTGTACTGAGGGTGAAACAAAGCCATCCTGCAAGCCACCCAAGGAATTTATCAGCGTGTGTTGGGACATTTTGTTGGTATCATGTAAGTTATTTAGTAGTTTACTCATTCAAATCTCCATACCATATTTTCTGTTATTCAACAGACAGATTTCTTTACTGGTTTTACTTGTTTAAGTTTTACTGGGTTTCAACTGCTACAGATAGTAACATAGTACTGATACTGTAGAAATGGGTAGTGTGAATTTAATTATTCCATGTTGAGTACAATTTGTTCGCATGAATGGTGGAATGTCTGGACTCTCAAATGAAAGTGTGTTATACATGTACATAGCTCAAACATGTCAGGTTTGAGGAACAAACATGGTTGCAATTAAGATATAATCAAAGAAATTTTGTGACAATTATTGAATCTAAGTAGGCCCCTACCTAACAAAATTAGCTTAATAACAAAGCCTTCCTGGCGTAAATTGCTTTCTTTTGAGAGAGAATGGTATTTTCTGAGTTAAGAATTTCCTGTATAAAGATAGGTTGTTCAAGAAGGCTTTATTTTTGCCGCTGTTGTGTGCATCAAGTGTATGGAAACATGATATATGCACCCAGAGCCCTGATCTACAGCTGTATAAAACTCAACATCTGGCATTGACCGCATGTTTAAAGGGTCTTAATTTATTTTCTTTGGGTAGAATTTAACTAGATAAAGTAACTTTGATCATGATGTGAAAATATGAGCACATACTTTGATTTTTTTTGTACCTCTTGAATATTGACTATATATCACACTGGGATATAATTTAAACAAAAAATTATATGTGTAAACAAAATATGTCTAAATTTTCTTGTCATTTCAAATCTTGATCCATTCTGATTCCTTGATTAGCGGATACAGAATCACTGCCACGGAGTGTGTTGGTGTGTCACAGCAATGTAATTCCGATTCACACAACGAATCTGAGGTGGTTTAATGTTTATCAATGAAGAAAATCACCGATCAACCGTCATAGAATATGACCTTCGTCTTTGTACCGGTTATGCTCAGGAGAATGACATAGAATCATTATTATCTTGTGCAGAGAAGGTGTTGGTCTTGAGTTGAATTACCGTAAACTACATAAATGCTACCTTTCTACTATAGTACTATATATAAACATTTGTTGTATTGTTGGGAAAATAATGCGATTCAAAAAGTTGTTTTGATTCTGAACAAGTGCACTGAAAACCATTAAAGGGATGTAAATGTATTTTCACACGTAAAGCTTGAAATCTACTGAACTTTTTATTATTCAATCTGTTTCCTTTAGTTAAAAAATTGTAAAATTAAATCGGCGATCGTTATTTATTTTTGGAATGAAGGCGCATTAGGAGACTGTTACCAACAAGTTCTGAACTGACCTACTTTTGATGAAAATTTCTGGTGATTTTTATAGAAATCACTGGCGATTCTGACTTGGGCGGTGCCCATCTTAATATAGGCAGGATTTCAACTGGGGGTGGGGATTTCCAAGAGTTCAGTTCGCGTTCGAGTCCTAATGCCTACTCCACTTCGTAGGTCCTGTGACGTTAGTCACACTGCTCATGTTTTAAGTTCAAATTCTAAAATTTATAAACTTTTCCACACTAACTGTGCGTAAAATAACAATTGAGCAGGCCTATGAAAACATTATTTTCCTACGAAGTAGGCTACAGATTGCAAATTGTCCGGTAATGAGTCAGTCAGACCATCCGAATCATTTCATCGGCAAAATAAGGAGAACCGTTAACATTAGAACTTTGATTTTTGGCATAAAGGTGCATTTGGGGACTGTTACCAAAAAGTTCTGACCTGACCTACTTTTTATTAAAATTTCTGGTGATTTTTGATGAAAATCACTGGTGATTCTGACTTGGGCAGTGCCCATCTTAACATAAGCAGGATTTCAACTGGGGGTGGGGATTTCCAAGAGTTCAGTTCGCCTAATGCCTACCCTACTTCGTATAGGTCCTGTGACGTTAGTCCACTGCTCATGTCTATTCTATGCACTACTCAAATTGATAATCAACACAGATTATTCCTACGAAGTAGGCTACCATCTGCAAATTGTCCGGTAGTCAGTCAGTCAGTGAGTGAGTGAGTCCATCCGAATCCTTTCGACGGCAAAATAAGAAGAACCGTTGACATTAGAACCTTGACTTTTTGCACGAAGGTGCATTAGGGAACTGTCACCAGCAAGTTCTGAGCTGACCTACTTTTGATGAAAATTTCTGGTGATTTTTGATGAAAATCACTGGCGATTCCGACTTGGGCTGTGCCCATCTTAATATGTGCAGGATTTCAACTTGGGGCGGGGGGATTTTCAAGAGTTCAGTGCGCGTCGGAGTCCTAATGCCTACCCTACTTCGTAGGTCCTGTGACGTTAGTCACACTGCCATGTAATGAAAGGTTGAAAACATTTTTAAACTTCGACAACATTTCTCCCCTTTGTTGAAAAAAAAAACTGGTTCACTGATGTTGGCACGATACTCCCGTCTCCGTTGGCATCGTGCCAATGTCAGTAAACGAGTTTATGTGGTCTCCCAAATGGAGAGTTATTCTGTCAGCCAGATTCTGTGAAAAATGCTTGGAATTAGGTGTATTTGTGTTGAGGTGGTTCAGTACTCAAACAAGGTCGCGACGTCATGGTCGTACAGTGTAACGTCATTTTTCTCCTCCGACACAAAGGAGGCCAGCGAGGGGAAACAATTGACGTCAGAGATATTTGAAGATAATGGGGGGTATGGATGTTCAAAGCCCTATACGAAAAAAGTAGATCGAAGGTACCATGTTTTTATTTTATAAATGAAACGACGCAATGATGGGGAATCACTACTGAAACGTTATAATAGGTCACCGGGCAAACTTTTCTCCTAACACAGATTTTGTATTCGTACCACGTGATTCTTACAGTTCGAAAACTTGATCGTAATGACACAGCTCCCAAAGCTGAATAGATATATTTATTTTTCTATTCAGCTTTGGGAGCTGTGTCATTACGATCATCAGAGGGGTACTGTATGTTCGCTTTCAAGACTACCGGTCTGCTACCTCCTATTTTAGTGGGAGGCCCGTTGGCCGAGTGGTTTAGTTCGCCGACATACAGTGCTGGCGATTAGGTGCCGGACTCTGGGGTCGCTGGTTCGAATCCTGCACGGGACTCTACCAAATTTTCAGCACTAGAATTTGTGCTATTATAAGATAGTGTTATCCCAAAATAACGAAAATACTGTTATACGATCACTTTCTAAATGATAAAAAATATATCTATTCAGCTTTGGGAGCTGTGTCATTATGATCATCAGAGGGGTACTGTATGTTCGCTTTCAAGACTACCGGTCTGCTACCTCCTATTTTTGTGGGAGGCCCGTTGGTCGAGTGGTTTAGATCGCCGACATACAGTGGTGGCGATTAGGTGCCTGACTCTGGGGTCGCTGGTTCGAATCCCGCACGGGACTCGACCAAATTTTCAGCACTAGAATTTGTGCTATTCTAAGATAGTGTTATCCCAAAAAATAACGAAAATACTGTTATACGATCACTTTCTAAATGATAAAAAATATATCTATTCAGCTTTGGGAGCTGTGTCATTACGACCATCAGAGGGGTACTGTATGTTCGCTTTCAAGACTACCGGTCTGCTACCTCCTATTTCAGTGGGAGGCCCGTTGGCCGAGTGGTTTAGATCGCCGACATACAGTGCTGGCGATTAGGTGCCCGACTCTGGGGTCGCTGGTTCGAATCCTGCAGGGGCTCGACCAAATTTTCAGCACTAGAATTTGTGCTATTCTAAGATAGTGTTATCCCAAAATAACGAAAATACTGTGATACGATCACTTTCTAAATGATAAAAGATATAAAATGAATTTAGCCTGATTTTGTCCCAAATCTACTGACATGGTGGTGTTTGGACCTGTATACACAAAAATCTAGATCGAAGACCCCAATGTTTTTGTCCCCCGCCGCAACGCGGCCGGGGACTTTAAAATGGTTCTTGCTTCTTTGTGTCCGTGGATGTCCGTCCATGTCTGTTCGAAGCGATAACTTCCTAACGCTTTGTTGGATTCTTTCGAAATGCGGAATATGCATTCCTTGCGGCAAGACGCCAGTCCGTATTGCATTTCAGCAATATCTGCCTGAAGGTGGCGCCACTACTTCTTGCTTCTTTGCGTATGTGGATGTCCGTGTACGTCCGTGCATGTCTGTTCGAAGCGATAACTTTCTAACGCTTAGTTGGATTCTTCCGAAATTCGGCATACGCATTCCTTGCGACAAGAGGCCAGTCCGTATTGCATTTCAGCAACATCTGCCTGAAGGTGGCGCCACTAGTTCTTGCTTCTTTGCATCCGTGGATGTCCGTGTACGTCCGTGCATGTCTGTTCGAAGTGATAACTTCCTAAAGTTTTGTTGGATTCTTCCAAAATTAGAATACGCATTCCTTGTGACAGACGCCAGTCTGTATTACATTTCAGCAACATCTGCCTGAAGGTAGCGCCACTGGTTCTTGCTTCTTTGAGTCCGTGGATGTTCGTGTACGTCCGTGCATGTCTGTTCGAAGCGATAACTTCCTAACGCTCTGGCTTCTTCAGCACAGGTGGCATTTCAGCCACTGGGTCAAAATAGATTTTTTTTCCGTGTACATCTGTTCGAAGCGATAACTTCCTAATGCTGTGTTGGATTATTCCGAAATTCGGAATACGCATTCCTTACAACAGGACGCCAGTCCGTATTGCATTTCAGCAACATCTGCCTGAAGGTGGCACCACTGAGTTTCTCTTCTTCTTGTCCGTTCCAGTCAAAATGGGCCTTCAATTTTGCTATATGAAATCATTCTATTCCACATCATATGATTTACCCTAAAGCTTTTGCATGAACCATATTTTATTTCAGAAGTATAATGTGAAATAACTGGCGGGGAAATCCCCGCAGTACTGAATCCCTGATTTTTGAATTTCGTGTCATCTTAAACGAAGGACAACATTTCCTTCAATTTTGCTAACAAATAATTGTATTGCACATCATATGATTTACCCTGAAACTTCTGCACGAATCATTTGTGTCCACACATGTATATTACTATATTAATTACAACTGTGTTCCTAATGTTTGGGTGCACACTGTGCATATGATCAATTTCCTGAATTGAACTGAATTCAACCTTGCCGGTCTTCAGACTGACAGATGATGGCATGCAGTTGTCAGTGCAGTTGTTCATGTACAGGGAGCTTCTATGAATGAGTTGCAACCCCAAAAGGCTTAAAATTTATCAGGCACAGACCCATGTTTTTACCCCTCGGCCAATTTTGGCCATGGGGTATTGTCATCATCTTGTACGTCCGTCTGTCCGTACGTCTGTTCGTGAGCGAGATAGCCGGAAAACTGTTCCGCTGATGAATTCCAAATTGGTATGCTTATTTACCTAGTCAAGGACCAGAAGCCTATAGAATTGGGACCTGATTGGGTGGGAACCTTAGCAGCCATCTTTAATTTCATGCAAAATGGATAATGATCCATATCTCAGAAACCATTCAACTGTTCAATACGAAATTTGATATACATCATCGATACATCAAGCAACTTTCAATGAATTACCAAACAGGCTTTTCTGATTAGCTGGGAACCCTGGAGGCCATCTTTAATTCATGCGAAATCGATAATGATAGCCTACATATCTCGGTTACCATTCAGTTGTTTTATATGAAGGTTGGTATATATCATCGATACATCCAGATACTTTGAATCGGGACCTGATTGACTGAAAACTTTGGTGGCCATCTTTAATTTAGGCAAAATCATTAATGATCTCTATATCTGATTCCGTTGGAGTGCTCAGTGTAAAATTTGGTATACATCATTGATGCATCAAGAGACGTACGATGAATGACAGATCTGGTTTCTCTGATCGGGCGGAAATCTTGGCGGCCATCTTTAATTTATTCAAAATCTTTAATGATGTTTATCTCTGATACCATTCAAATATTCTATACGAAACTTGATTTACAGCATCGATGTATGAAGAGACTTGCATTAATGAATAACCACATTAGTTCCTCTGAGTGACGGGAAGGATGGGCAACCATCTTTAATTTATGTAAAATCATTAATGATCTCTATCTCTGACACTGTTCAAATGCTCAATGTAAAATTTGGTATACATTATCAATGCATCATCTCGGTTACTTCTACACGATGTGCCTAGGATAAAGTACTATACTATACACAATTTTTTGTAATTCAGCATCGCAGAAAACCATCGATTGCGTTTTCATGGTAAAAGGGTTAGGAAAGAACTAAAAATACACTTCATTGCAGAGTGATTTTGATTGACGCCAGAAATCGCTCAGAACGCTTGTTCGGCGATCTAGACCCAGGAGCATCTGGGGCCTGGGCGGCCCCTGGATCCTCACCTAAAGTGCAATGATAGTGGCCGTACCACTTTGAATTTGCTTCCGACGCCCCCTGTATTAACAGACAGTGTCAACGTACTGTTCCAGCTGTCTCCCGTTCAGTGATTGGTCATTCGACCCCGCCATTTTAAACTAATACGAGCATTTTCATTGGATGACTATTAGATAAGACCCACCCCAATCTTCATACACAACCACGCGACTGTCTCAGTTGACTGATGACATAGCGCGGCCTCGTTTTTGATTTCAAAATCTGCCGTCTAACTGGGAAAATGCTGTTGTTGCTGCATCAGCCGATCATTGGCCCCCTGTAGAAGATACTATAGGCCAATACATGTAGGCTACCATGCCATGAGATGATGCTTGGGATTGCATTTCGCTCACTTGCACCTACAGGTAGCGACAACTGGTGGCAAATTTAAAATTTGGTTTCCGGGCAACACGTTGATGCCTTCAGCTTCTCGTCAAATTTGGTTTGCAGATAATGCCTTGAGATGTCACTTGGGGATGCTTCTCGGTGCTTCACTGCATGGAAACTATATCACAGAAGCAATCAACTTTTAGTCAATCGTTCTGAGTTGATCTTAAAACTTGGGAAGGCAGAAAGACCCTTCCACATCCAACGCCTATGAAGCAGCAGTTGCCTCCCTCATGTATATCCCCTGAGACCAACAATGCTAAAAAATATTGCTGCCATTTCGGCGGGGGACCTAGCATCCTCTGGCTGCTTGTTTGTTTTAATCATGCAATCATATCAATGTTTTGTAGAGGTGCATTACTGAATAAATAATATGACCAGCAGATGTGAAGCAAAGATGGAAAATCTTCATTCTTTGGTGAGTCCCAATTCGTTTTCACTCATAAATACGTAGAAATTCGTATGCACTCATAAATACGTAGAAATTCATATGCACTCATAAATACGTAGAAATTCGTATGCACTCATACATACGTAGAAATTCGTATGCACTCATAAATACGTAGAAATTCGTATGCACTCATAAATACGTAGAGAAAAAAAAACAACAAAATTTTAGGTTGAATCAGCCTAAACCCTAGGAGGATACAATTGTGTGGCATAGTTTCCTCACAAAGTAATTATTATAGTAAAGGATCTTGTTGATATTGTTCCTATGTTGGACACGTCGCCTTCATCCATGCATGTTGTCCATGTGCATATGGATTTTATTGGGTGGATGAAGGGTGTCTGGTTCCATGTTGCTTCAAAGATTAGCAGGAACGCAACTTGGCTGAGTGGTGCTTAGTTGGTTCGCCGCGATTAGACTGAAATAATGTTGAAAGTGACGTTAAATCCTATTCACTCACTCACACTGGATTCATGTAAATGCCATCTTCATTTTATCAAGCGAATTTCTACGCTCCCACTTCGAAGTGGGAACGTAGAAATTCGCTTGATAAAATGAAGATGGTAAATGCATGCTTGATGCCATGATTTTAGGGAATTGAATATACTGATGTAATTAAACTTCCCATGCAAACGTATTGTGTTGCTGACCTTTATCCGAACGTTTTTGCAATCCGTCTTTTCATACGCTGCGATAAGAAAAAAAATGTTTGGACACACTTCATGCTTACTCTCCACAACAAATCCCCAATCAAATCCCCTAACATACAAGCTGGTCCGGTTTGGCCACGGTCGTCTGCAACCTCCAAACAGGGTTATCTCCCCTCCTTCCAATCGACCGATCCTGCCCTCATTCACTTAAACAGGGCCAATCTAGCCCCAGAACTCACTTCAGCTGCGAAAGTGATCTCTGGCATCAGACTACAATTAATCACTTCCGGGTCAGTAGCCACGACCTACATTGTTTAGAAATTTGAGAGCAGATCTTTATGGATTTTATGAGCTGCGATTTTTCAGCATTTCTGATACATCTGATATTTCAACTTGCAGATGAGGCTTCAAACTGTACTTCCTGGTGTTGATTTGGGCCATTTTGGGAAAAGCATGGTGGATGGAGACATGATCAGTGAAGGGTGAGAAGGCTCCCTGTTTACAAATTGAATGACATTATGTAGCACCAATCAGCTGTCAGTGGCGGCAATTTGAAATTTCCATGGTCAACATCTGTCAAGACTCCCACTGGTAATGTCCCACAAGGTAAATATTGACATGCCAGGTGGATTTATGCATTGTGAATTTTCTGGATTTTTGCCGATTTTTAACGCTAATATATAACAAGTAACGAAATTAATAGTAGACTGGTGCCCTCTGGCCTAGTGGGTTTCTGGGAGCGGAAACAGAAACGTCGCACCTGTTCGTTTACTTTCTTATTTGTTCTACTTTTTATGTGTTTTGTATTCTGTCCCACATGGGATGCTCAGTACAATAAAGAATCTTATCTTATCATGCGCACAATTAATTTTCGGCGGAACCAATCTCGCATTCGTCTATTTCCGTATTGGCGGAAATTAGTCCAGTTGTTGAGTTCTGGGGATAGATTGCTATTATTCAACTAAACATAGACATATTTTTTATGATTGGCGCGAGATAGGCGAATGGTGCTCGCATGGAGCAACATTTGTAAATGATCTGCTAACAACAGACAGCGACATTCTCTCATTCAAAAATTTCAAGTCAAAATACAATATACAAACTAACAATTTTCTTCTTTACTTCGCAATCGTAGCCAATGTCAAATCGTACCTGGCAAAATTCCCAACTATGAAAATAGAGAAATTGCTGAGACCCGAAAGTCCTCAAATCAAAACGAAATTGATAAATCAAAAATGCTCAAAGTTTGTATATAAAATGCTTTTGGATCATGTCAAGTTAGGCCCATTAAACGCCCAGATGAAGTGGCAGGACGAGCTAGAGAGGGAAGGGGAGGGGAGTGATATTAATTGGCAAGAAGTATATCAATCTGTGTGGAACACTCATCAGAAACTTGGCTACAATACTTTCAGTATCAAATTGTACATAGAATTTTAGACAACAAACGTTGCTTAGAAAAATGGCACAGAAAACCGTCAGCAAACTGTACCTTCTGCTCGGAAGAGAGAGAAACCATAGTTCATTTGCTTTGAAAATGTCGTTTTGTACAAATCATATGGAACGACTTTATCCTTTGGGGGAAAATTTGAATTTACTACAAGATAGGTTAACTGGGACAGAAGTAGTATAGTAAACGTGATCGGATATCCGTTTCACCCGGATGTAATGACGTCACGGGTAGGATTTGAGATACAACACGTAAATTGAAGAACTAGCGCTTCACTGCGCATGCGCAGAACCTTGGGTGACGTCATAAGTGTGTGTGTGTGCGCATGCGTGAGTGATGTGAGTGGAGGTGGGTTCAAAATGGCGGATACTTACTTCCCATTCCACAACACACAGGCCGCCATTTTGAACCCACCTCCACACACCAGTGCACTGACTGACACCGGTGAGTGGAGGTGGGTTCAAGATGGCGGCCTGTGTGGTGGTGTGGTGGGAGGTGAGTATCCGCCATTTTGAACCCACCTCCACTCACCGGTGTCAGTCAGTGCACTGGTGTGTGGAGGTGGGTTCAAAAATGGCGGCCTGTGTGTTGTGGAATGGGAGGTAAGTATCCGCCATTTTGAACCCACCTCCACTCACACCGGTGTCAATGAGTGCACTGGTGAGTGGAGGTGGGTTCAAAATGGCGGCCTGTGTGGTGGTGGAGTGGGAGGTAAGTATCCGCCATTTTGAACCCACCTCCACTCACACCGGTGTCAATGAGTGCACTGGTGAGTGGAGGTGGGTTCAAAATGGCGGCCTGTGTGGTGGTGGAGTGGGAGGTAAGTATCCGCCATTTTGAACCCACCTCCACTCACACCAGTGCACTAGCCGCCATCTTGTACGACCTCCACACAGGTGTCAGTCAGTGCAATGCCGATATCACTTCAATTATAGTCGAATAATAAAATGGGACATCTTATCTTGATTTTCATCTGACTAATAATAGGATAAAAATAAAATTATAGCATTGCTAGACTAGAATATCAAGTCCTGACACATACATGCATGTAGATGCTGCTCAATGTGTGGGCGGTAGGTTTCAAAATGGCGGCCTGTTGTTGTCCACCATTTTGAAACCCACCTCCCACAGTTACAAAATGGCGGCCTGTTGGTGGTGGAGTGGGAGGTGAGTATCCACCATTTTGAACCCGCCTCCACACAACCGGTGTCAATGAGTGCACTGGTGAGTGGAGGTGGGTTCAAAATGGCGGCCTGTTGTTGTCCACCATTTTGAAACCCACTTCCCACATCCACATACAAAACGTATAAAAGGAGTCGATTTTTAGGGAAAGGGGTGTATTCAATCTGCCTTACCTGACCTGCCTGCCTGCCTCCCTGCCTGCCTGCTTCCCTGCCAGTCATCCAGCCAGCTTGCCTATCCGCTTGTATGAGACGAAAAGCATGAGACGTGGAGAAGATTTTCCCTTGGACCCAGCAGCACCTCCGGTTGAAGTCTTGCCTGAAGACGAGCGTGTGAGAGCATCAGCACCTCCGGTTGAAGTCTTGCCTGAAGACGAGCG
>JAVTVY010013054.1:0-53490 GCA_036873755.1 Hanleya hanleyi
GGCAGGACGGGCCCGTCTCCCTGGCTGTTGATCTTGTCCCGATGGGGCAGGCGCTGCCAGAGGTGTCGGGACCTGAACCATACATTGGGGAGTCACGGGTACAGGGTGATGGAACATGGACAGATGCAGCTGAAGACTGGGGTTTGGGGAATTTGTTCGCGGAAACTGAACCACGGGTGGTGCCTAACTGTCCATTAGATTCGGGACTTAATAGCCAGCCAGTGGTGACGCGGAGGGGACGCGAAGTGCATACCCCTCATTATCTAGCCGAGTACGATTGCTCAGAGTAGACCTAACGTCCGTTTGGTTTAGCTGCATGTCTGACACAGTCCTTTACATGTCTTGTGTGTCCGCGGAGAGCCAGATACGCGGGGTGGACTTGGCGCACTGATTAAATGTAAATCATGTAAATAGAATATTGGAATTCATGAACACAGTGGGAGGGCTCGGGTCCCAGTATAAATTGTTATAGAAAATTGATTGCTTATTTTACTCTTCCACCCTGACAGAAAATGGAAGCAGAAAAAGATTGGGCGGGGTGGGAAGAGTTGGGGGAGTGTATTGAGTTTGAAGAGGGAATTTTAGAGTTTGGGGCAGGCCATAGGGGTGGTTGGAGAACCAGTCCGGTGGGTCTATGCCCCCAGGTTAGGGCTAAGGGTGTAGAGATGGAACATATGTTGTGCAGCCCCGGCCGGGGTGCTGACTGAATTAGGTGCATCTGCTTCATTGGAGACTACCCCAGAGTTGGAGGTGGGGGTCGTCCAGTTAGAGGACGCCACATTAATCGATGTGGAGATGCCTGCTTCTAAGCGTCCTCGGACAGAGGGGGACCTAGATGAGATTCCTCTGATGGGTAGGGTTGGCGGGGGTGATGCTGACGCTGTTCATGGTTCTGTGTCCCCGATTGGGGATCCCTCCGTGCAGCGGCAGCTGATCTTCCACCTGTGCCCTCCCCATCATCAGGGGTAGTGGATGCATCAGGCAGTGTGTTTCCGGCTGGCGACCTCTGCCTGATATGCCGTCGACATAAAATGCCACAAGATCCAGAGGCATGTGACACGAGGTCACTTGCCTTTCTATATGGAAATGGATCTGGGGCGCCTCCCCATTGCTGCCGCCTCTTGGTATGCGGAGACCTAACTCCCCATGGTTTATGGGACCGGTTGTCGGTCACATTGCTCATTGCCGTAACATGGCACCGATGGTGGTATTGGAGGTAGCTCGGAGGAAAGCTTGTCGTTTCTTCGGGCTGCTTCTGTGAGTGTGGCCGACAACCAGGGCCTAGGGGGGGATAACCAGGAGACGCCATCGCAGGGGGGAGGTTCCGTCAGGAGGAGCAAATTTAAGGCCTATGCAAGGGCAAGGCTTGTCCTGTATATAAAAATAATCCTGATTTACATCCTCCTAGAATGGGAGGTGTAGACCTACAGTGAGTATATTGGACGGTTTGCTAACAGGTGGTTTTGTTTTATATTTTTGTTTTAGTTTTGGGGTTGGGATTAAATTTGGGGTTTTAGTAGTGCCTTTATTTAATGATAACAAGGAATGTCGAGAATCAGTCCGCCCGAATTAGGGTGGGTGGCTCATTGACAATTCGATATGAGGGTACATGCTAGTTTTTTTTAAGGGGGAAGGGTCTGTATATATATATATATGTATGTATTGGAGGATAGGAGGAATATTATAGAGTAATCTTTAAATTGAAGGATAGGAGGAATATTGTAGGTTATTTTAACCAAAAAAATCTGGATTTTTAGAGTATAGGTTTTTGGGGGTATTGGGGGGTTTTTAGCCAGTTTGTGGAGAGCTGGATTAGGGTGGGATCCTACCTCATCTCAAGTGAACTCCTACCCGACAATCCTTATTGCCACCTAACACCGAGCAGCGGGGCCCTTTGGGGGTGTTATATGGATTATCGCCGCCACCAGTAATGGAGGGACGATGCCATTTTACACCAATCCCAGTAGGACCAGGGATCCAAAAATTATTAGAGGGAAGAGTGTGGTAGGAACGGCTCCGGCGGAGATTGCCGAGAACAATCGGCATGCGCAGTGACGAACTCCCGGAGACCCCTAAAACGGCAGACTTTGTAGAACCTTGGAACCTGTAAGACGTGCCGCTGAAAAGCCACCAACTGGTCCCGGAGGTAAGTACGAAGTTTCACTGTTAGGATGCTAACCCTTATTAGTTAGTGTTTATGGTGGGTATAACCGCCACAGTAATACTCGGCTACTACAACATTATCTCGACGCAGAGAATTCCCGATGACGTAGGAGATTATCGGCACAACTGAATTTCACGCTTTCCCATTGGATAAAAATCCCGCCCAAAATAAACATGGCGGCGCCCCCAAGAAATTCCAAATCACGGTATTTTCTACGTTTGCGTCTGTCTCATTCACTGGAAAAAAATGAGAAAAAATATTTGTTACGATTTTTTTAATCTATCGGGACTCTTGTATAATTCCCGCGGTGTTTTACCGCAGAGTTTACGTTCCCTTTAAATTTGGCGATACATGCGGACAGCAAAATGCAAGCGTAGCGTGCAAGATCTATGACGCTACGTTTCGTAACTTGTGTCTAATCCCGCTTAACTCGAGCTATGGGCCGTATGAACCCATATACTTCAAGATCCTCATGGTGTTCATATGAACCCATGCAGTCAAAGCGTGAGGGAGATACATCACTTTCTAGATTACCACTTTACTAAGATTGTCATATGGATTATGAATACTGATCCGCAATACAGATTTGATAGCTTTGGAACAGCATAATGTCTTGCCGGCATCATTGAAAACTTTTGACCGCTTCCATCTTGCAGAAAACTAGCCCATGTTTATGCATACTATGGCTGTTTTTCTTCTGAATTTGGTGCTAATGCTGTTATATGAAATATGGAATAGGTCTTTGGGTCATGGAAGCGGAGATTCTTTTATGGACCAGGACTGCATACGGAATGACAGGTCAGAAGCTCGTAATTCTGAAATTAAAAGTCAAATATATTGTATATATGTACCTGGGATCTGGGGTATACTTACAAAACGTCTCTCCAAGATGCGAATGATCATCAAAAAATTCATCACTTAGAGGCCTAATTGGTAGAAAGACCAGTGTTAGGATATCAGTTACTGCCAGGAAAAACAGACATCGGTTCACAGTTGTGTGCATCGACTTGTCCAGGGCAATCAGCGACATAACCATAATGTTTCCCACAACACCTACTAGAATGACCATACCAAAAATAACCGTGACAGTAATTCTTGCTATTGAATATGACCAGTGAGTGTCTTCGTCATAATCCTCATAGTTGGAGCTGTTCTCTGACACTTTGGAAAAATACATTGTGTTATTCATACTGACAATGATGCCCGCGATCAGACGATATCCGGCTACCTGCTGGGAGAGAGTATGTCGATTACAGTCCAATACCGGCGGAACCTTCGACAAAAAACATAGCTAAATATTAAATATTATTTGTACAATTCGTTGCACACTCAGGGCCATATTTCCATTCTTATACGATCGAGCATGCAATCTGCTCCAGACGATCGAGATGAATAATTGAAAAGAGGTGGGATGCATAATGCCAGCTGGGAATGTTACAATTATGCGATTTCTGTCAGATGAATAGAATGTACTTTCGTGTACGATTACCGACCGATTTACACGCATATGCTAATATAGCTCAGTCATCATGTGAAAAAGTGTTCCTTTTTTCATAAAAGCATGAAATTTGGCATAGAGGTACATTGTGGTCTGGGGAGCATTTCTGGATATGGAGCCATCTCGAAATTTTCCTATGTAGGTCACCGCGGCCATTTTTTTTTCAAAATGGCCACCAGCTGCAAATATCATCCAGAATCCTGCAATGTTTTATCGGTTTGGCAATATTTTTTTGGTCATTCGTCAGAATATTGATAGACAATCCCACATCAATGTTGAACAAGTCGTATGGCCTGATTGACTATCTTGGATTTCAATATGGCTGCCATCTGAAGCCGTTTTCAGTCAATATTTCATTAACCACACGCTGAATATGCATTATTCCTGTTGATACACTGTTATTTTAGGAGTATAACACCACGAATATTTCACAATAGCTAGAGTGTAACACCGGCCGCCTTGGAATTCCAATATGGCCGCCATTTATTTCGTATCTGTTTCAATGAACACTCCCAAACTTCGAGGCTAATATGGCTCCACTATAAATTTGTGTTTTCCCGGGAGAACATTATCGGGCAACTCGGGATTCGAATAGGAGACTACAGAGAAACCTTTTATTTCAAAATTTTATCAGCCAATCAAGTTATAAACTTGATTTGGAAATAACACTTTTCATAAACACAAGGCTCTCATCTTAGCCTACACTACCGGCTAGTGTCAGATTATGCTCATTACATAGACATTTTATCCAACCCCACTACCTGCTTGTAACAGATTATGCTCATTACATCGCCATTTCCAATCCACATAATTACTAAATTATAATTATGCCATAAGGAGAGTCTTCAAGAATCTTCAAGTTGATGAAAGTTCTCATCAGGGACAGACGTTTAGTTTTCAGCAATATTACAATAGATGATAACAGATATTATTATACCTCATGTAAATTCCTAAAGTTTTCATTGGTTGACAGCCTGTCACGTGTCATTCTACAAATCGTGATGTTCAGTGATGATGCAGTCATATTTTGCCTTACCGTTGAACAAATGTCATGTACCACGGCAGAACGTTGTACATCACAAATTATTCCACGGCGACACCTGCCGGACCAAGGGTTGCCTCACTTAGTGTGCGCACCAACATACTTCCCGAAACGAAGATTTCGACCTGACGTGTATCCGTCGGCCCGTTGGTGATAGAAATTAGTGAATGTGATTTGGTAATTGACTGAAAGAAATTTGGTATCTTTTGAAAAGGTATGTAAGTTCACCGCGAACGTTACTCATCCAAATTATGCGATTGAGTCGACAAACAAACCGAGAATCGAACAGTCGATCTTGACACAGCTCGGTAAAGTTAGCAACCGGTTCATTATTCACTTTCAGCCGTGGATTCGCGCGAATAGGCGGCCGTGGATTCGCGAATGTGCGGCCGTCGAATCGACCGTTTTAGCCGGGCTGAATATGCGGCCACGTATTCGGACTAAAAAACGCGAATACTGGGCCGTCGATTCGTCAGAATAAGCCAGTAAATCGTAACCACCGATTATCCAAAAATCTTGTAGTTAATATACCTGAAAATTTTCGGAAATGCACACTACAAATAGTAATACTCCATGCATACTTTTGGAAAGAAAGATGAAAAATCTGTACCGTAGTATCGCATAAACGACCATTTACCACCTTACCGATTAGCTCATACAATCAAGCAGGTTACCGATTACCACTTAACTACTATTTAAGTACCACTTAACAATCATTTTTACCCGGGAAACTAACCACAATTTTGAAGAAAAATTACGAAAACATAATGGTTCTGGTATCCCACATGGCCGCCATAGAATTAACCCAAATAGGCTCAAAATGACCTCAGTATGATATGCTGCAAACTACGACAGTTTCAAGGTGTTGTATTTCCACAGACAGAGTATAAAGTTTGGTGGGGGACGCCCCCATCATCACCCGGCCTGGTAGCCCTACACACCCCCCGGCGTGGTAGGGTTAAAACTAATATATCAATTCCCGAATACCATCTATAACTCTTTAAACAGTCCGGCAGGTTACCGACATTCAGCTTTACCCGGCAACCGATTAAACATAACAAAATAGTACATGAAAGCTCATTCACGGTGGCATCGTAGACGATCTTCGGAATCGGTTGCCACCCTTCTGAAGGATTCATGCAGTCAAGCGGGTTATAGACTACCACTTAACATTCAGTTTTGCCCGGCAACCGATCAAACATAGCCGACACAGCCCGTTTTAGAAGACAAATTTGTCAAAATAGTACATGAAAGCTCATTTACGGGGGCATCGTGGACGGTCTTCGAAATCGGTTGCCACCCTTCTGAAGGATTCACGCAGTAAAGCAGGTTATGGATTACCACTTAACATTCAGGTTTGCTCGGCAACCGATTAAACGCAGCCGACACAGCCCGATTTAGAAGACGAAATTTGTCAAAATAGTACATGAAAGCTCATTTACGGGGGCATCGTAGACGGTCTTCGAAATCGGTTGCCACCTTTTTGAAGGATTCATGCAGTCAAGCAGGATACCGACTACCACTTAACATTCAGCTTTGCCCGGCAACCGATTAGACATAACCGACACAGCCCGTTTTAGAAGACGAAATTTGTCAAAATAGTACATGAAAACTCATTTACGGAGGCATAGTAGACGGTCTTTTAAATCGGTTGCCACCATTCTGAAGGATTCATGCAGTCATGCAGGTTACCGACTACCACTTAAGATTCAGCTTTGCCCGGCAACCGATTAGACATAGCCGACACAGTCCGTTTTAGAAGACGAAATTTGTCAAAATAGTAGACGAAAGCTCATTTACGGGGGCATCGTAGACGGTCTTCGAAATCGATTGCCACCTTTCTGAAGGATTCATGCAGTCAAGCAGGATACCGACTACCATTTAAACTTCAGCTTTGCCCGACAGCCGATTAAACATAACCGACACAGCCCGTTTTAGGAGACGATATTTGTCAAAAATAGTACATGAAAGCTCATTTACGGGGGCATCGTAGACGGTCTTCGAAATCGGCTGCCACACTTCTGAAGGATTCATGCAGTCAAGCAGGTTACCGATTACCACTAAACATTCAGGTTTGCCCCGCAACCGATGAAACGTAGCCGACACAGCCCGTTTTAGAAGACGAAATTTGTCAAAATAGTATATGAAAGCTCAATTACGTGGGCATCGTAGACGATTTTCGAAATCTGTTGCCACACTTCTGAAGGATTCATGCAGTCAAGTAGGTTACCCAGTCACATTCAGTTTCCATTTTGACCTTCAAAAGGATTTCAGTTAATGTTCAGTTATGTGTCTCTAACAGACCATTGCTCCATGGACTATGGGCTGGTGTCGTCTTCACTTCGATATTGAAGTTTTCTGCCATGTCTCGAACTTTATTATTATTGAACTCTCCACCATTGTCACTGTAGAGACGTTTTGGTGCAGCATGTACACAGATCCATGATTGGAGGAATTTCTTCACAAATGACTGTTTTGTGCGCACTATGCTCCCAGCACTGAATCGTGTAAATTCATCAATAATGTGTAGGTACCACACCCCATGTTCAAGTTCATGCAGGTCTACAGCCACAGTTTCATTGTATTCGGTAGCTAATGGCAAGCCTACTGCTGGCCTGGGGCTAGGTTTTCTGTGTTTTGCACAAATCTCACAGTTATCCACGGCTTCTTGCAGCAATGCGAATGTTTCAGTATCCTTTGTTCCAGCACTTTTCAATAACCGTGACAAACGATCCACTGAGGCGAGACCAAACTGTTTATGTAATTTGACTTCCACCTTCTGTTTATCTGCTTGATTCGTCGTCTCTGTCAAAGTTAGGACTTCATCCTCCGAGACTGGAAGATCATCACGAATCCCATGATTAGATAGATTTATGCCCGCTGGATGTAAACTCAAGTTCCACTGGTTCAACCCTTGCTTGGTCATTTTTAAGATCTAGAACTGTGCTGGTCTTCTTCAGCGACGTTTTGCTGCGCAACAACGGAATATCAGTTTTCACAACTTCCGTGTCTATTTTACAAGTAGTGTTGCCTATCTTAGCTGCTATAATTACCCGTTTGAATGAATGTACAACTTCGCCATCACCAAATTCGAATCCTTTTTGACTAGCTGATGTGGAAACAATTTTTTTATCTCTGCTGCTCCAACATTTACATAGTTGTTCAGTCAATTTTCTCCACACACAGCTCATGTGCAGGCAGTGTCAATAACCGCAGATCCTAGAGACTCCACAACAAATATTTCATTATCTGAAGGTTGTTCTTTCGCAAAGAGTGTGATGCTATAGCTCTCTGTTGCATCATCTTCAGTTATCTGAACAGTGGCTGTCTTTTCAGGACAATCTTTGACCCAGTGGAATATGCTCTGGCAGATAGCACATTTCGTCCGTTTTCCAAACTTGTCTATTGGATTAGTGCCTCTCAAATTACTACTATGTGATGACCTGGTGGTAAACTGGTGTGCACATGTAACCTGGAAAGCACAGTAATATATGCAGCACTGGTTGGAAGTGTTCAAAGAGTAACAAAAAAAATGTCGACAGCATATGGAGCTGCTATAAAAAATTACAAACAGTCCGTGAGAGATGTAAATTTTACATCACATGTACCATATTATAATTGCACAGACTTCTCGAGTTATAGAATTACAGTCTCAATAAACATGATGCTATATGCAATGTCTATCACCAAAATCAAGTTCTTAAGGATTAGTATCCTGCCACATCCCATCACTAATAGCTTTCAGTAGACCAAAGGCAGCTGCACCTTTCTTAGACAGTCTGCTATTTGTCCCCTTGTTGTAAGCCATTGTACACGTTTGATCTGTCTTACTTGTATCAGCTCTTTACTGCTGCTAATCTCAAGCCGTAGTCTCTTATCTGCTACAAATTTCGTTGATCTGACTGCGTCGTGGAGAGAACGGTTATCAGTCACACACCTAATGGGCAACAGTTCTGGTTTAGTATGTCCAGTAGTAAGCTCAGCGAACAAATTTGCCAAGAAAATACCACTGTCAATGCCATCAGCAAGCGCGAGAACTTCTCCTGCCAATGTGCTCCTCACAACGCGACGAATCTTTTTGGATTGTCAAGCCAATGCAGAAAATCGTCTATTTTCTCCCATGCTCATGATAAAGTGTCCACCTTTTGTCCCCCATCACGTACGTTACCCAGTGATGCGTCAATGAAAATAACCAGCTCCAGTGTACTCTCGTCTCCTAAGAATTGAAATTCTTCCGACGATTTCAACTTGCGGATGACTTTGTCAGCTCCAATTATCTTCTGCACAGTAGCACTTTTCACAGAAGCAGTCAAGCTGGATGCATCAAACATGACATCAGGTCGTGTGTGTCTGGCAATCCACAGAATTTGACCCACCTTGGACCGATAAACCTCAAGTTCACATTTTGTTAGCGCAGAATGACGTTGTAGCAAACGAAATTTGTCCAGTGGAATCTGACGGAGATTGTTGAGATAATCCTGCTGTTGGAGGTTTATTCGTTCCTGAGAACTGGACAACTCATTCCCGATGTAGGAAAAGGTCTCGTTCTCTTCCCCATGCTCCTGACCTACACGGAACGATGATCGTGCCAATCATGTCCTGTTCAAATTCAGCTGTTCCTCCCCCAAAATCGTCCACATGGCATGTCAAGATGCTTTGAACAACGCCCTGATCATTTTCCCAATAGAACACAGCAGGGTCAACCTGCGAGATTTTGGCTCCACACTGCAGCATAACTTCACGCACTTTGTTTTCCCAATACAGAGAAGCGTCGGCTAATCCATAGACACACTTCCTCAATTGCCACACAATTCCGTTAGCCTTAACTTCTGCAGGGATTCGTATGAAGACATCCCTAGACAGCTCAGAACCCTGCAGGAAAGCAGCTTTATGTCCATTGAATGAGGTTTCCAGCATCTTTCGGCTAGAAAAAGCCTCAGCGAGTCCGTTGCACAGGTTGGAGGTCCCTAGTTTCCAGCTTTTCGAAACCCCTAGCTGCTAACCGGACCTTAGAAATTATATCTTCTGTTGTCTCCTTGAGACTGCATATCCACCTTTTGGAAATACACTTTTGACCATCATCCTTTATCTCAACATACACCTGATTTGTATTCTAACTACACAGTTCAGCTGATGTAGCAGCAGCAAAGGAGCTGTCTTCGAAGACAATTACATTTTCTTCTCGATTTTTAGAATCCTTAAAGGGTACAGGTACAGAATTTTTTACACATTCAAATCCATCAACTTTGCTCAAATCCACAGAAGACTCTGCTCCATTTAACACAGTAGGGCAGAATATCTAAGATTAAACCAGTTCTTGTTCTTCCCTGTCGCTTTGCCCGCTCGATCAAGAACTTCTGCAACACACAGGTCTCCAGTATCCATGTTGATATATTTCAATGTTTTTCCAGTTTTTACTTTGATGTTCATTACAACACATATAAGGGAAGTGGCAAGAGGTGCCGACATACTGGCAGAGCCACATGACCTCAAAGTATAGTCTTCGGGTTAACCTATTCTAAAAAGCAGTGAGCTGTTTCGCTGTGACAACTCTTGCACTGGGGATTGGTGAGCTGTTTCGTCGTCAGATGAAAATGACAGCATTTAACACAAAAGACTAGTCTGTAAGGCCCGATGTCGACCCAGCATCAACTTCCCACAAATGCCAACATATATCAAAGACCAAAAGGTCTGTACAGGGGGCGGCCTCGGGGACGAAACGTCCACCAGCAGAATCTCGCCATATACAGGTAAAAATTACAACACATATAAGGGAAGTGGGAAGAGGTGACGACAACTACAGCATACAGTCATAACCTGCTGTTCTGCTGTTCCGGGGGAAATATCATCATTCATAGAATTAGTATCATCATTGTCAGTTTGTTCGTCATCAGAAACTTTGTGGACCACACTTCTGTGATTCCAGTGACGATTCGGTACATTCTGTCATGCAGTTACTGTTTGTCGAGTCATTTGAATTTGTCTTGGATAGTCGGCGTTGATGAACACGGACATACGATCCGCCACGTCTGACGAAGACAACGACCTCATCCTGACCGATGACTGTTCCTGGTCCTTTCCACTCAACACAATCATGTCAATTATAGAATTACAAGCGTCTAATCCGTCCATAATCCAAAGACCTATTCCATATTCCATATAACAGTATTAGCACCAAATTCAAAAAGACAATCATAGTATACATAAACATAGGCTTGTTTCCTGCAAGAGAGAAGCGGTCAACAGTTTTCAATGATGCCGGCAAGACATCATGATGTTCCAAAACAAATTTCTCCTTTATGGTACTGAACGCCGCTCGACGAATACGCTCAGAACATTCAGATTGAGTGAATGCTGTCCTAGCCGAATGAAGTGCGGAAATGAGACTGCCTACAGTGGCACTCATAATTTGTTGTTCCCTCCAGAGCTGGAGGTTTATCAGTAAGCACACTTGGAGGTTTGCTACAACATGGTTTCAGTCCATGCCAACTAGTCTTCGAACGAAGACTAGTTGGTATGGACTGAAACCATGCACATTTTTGAGTGCGTTCATAGCAATGAGAGCCCAATTGAGGGCTGTTTCCCAGTCATATTCCGTTTCTATTTTGACCTTCAAAAGGATTTCAGTTAATGTTCGGTTATGCCTCTCTAACAGACCATTGCTCCATGGACTATAGGCTGGTGTCGTCTTCACCTCGATATTGAAGATTGCTGCCATGTCTCGAACTTTATCATTATTGAACTCTCCACCATTGTCACTGTAGAGACGTTTTGGTGCAGCATGTACACAGATCCATGATTGGAGGAATTTCTTCACAAATGACTGTTTTGTGCGCACTATGCTCCCAGCACTGAATCGTGTAAATTCATCAATAATGTGTAGGTACCACACCCCATGTTCAAGTTCATGCAGGTCTATAGCCACAGTTTCATTGTATTCAGTAGGTAATGGTACGCCTACTGCTGGCCTGGGGCTAGGTTTTCTGTGTTTTGCACAAATTTTGCACTGCATTACGACTTCTTGCAGCAATGCGAATGTTTCAGTATCCTCTGTTCCAGCACTTTTCAATAACCGTGACAAACGATCCACTGAGGCGAGACCAAACTGTTTATGTAATTTGACTTCCACCTTCTGTTTATCTGCTTGATTCGTCGTCTCTGTCACAGTTAGGACTTCATCCTCAGAGACTGGAAGATCATCACGAATCCCATGATTAGAGAGATTTATGCAATAATGTCCACTGGATGTAAACTCAAGTTCCACTGGTTCAACCTTTGCTTGGGCATTTTTAAGATCTAGAACTGTGCTGGTCTTCTTCAGCGACGTTTTGCTGCACAACAACGGAATATCAGTTTTCACAACTTCCGTGTCTATTTTACAAGTAGTGTTGCCTATCTTAGCTGCTATAATTGCCCGTTTGAATGAATGTACAACTTCGCCATCACCAAATTTGAATCCTTTTTGACTAGCTGATGTGGAAACAAATTTTTATCTCTGCTGCTCAAACATTTACATAGTTGTTCAGCCATTTTTCTCCACACACAGCTCCTGTGCAGGTAGTGTCAATAACCGCAGATCCTAGAGATTCCACAACAAATATTTCATTATCTGAAAGTTGTTCTTTCGCAAAGAGTGTAATGCTACAACTCTCTGTTGCATCGTCTTCAGTTATCTGAGCAGTGGCTGTCTTTTCAGGACAATCTTTGACCTAGTGGAATATGCTCTGGCAGATAGCACATTCTGTCCGTTTTCCAAACTTGTTTATTGGATTAGTGCCTCTCAAATTACTACTATGTGATGACCTGGTGGTAAACTGGTGTGCACATGTAACCTGGAAAGCACAGTAATATATGCAGCACTGGTTGGAAGTGTTCAAAGAGTAACAAAAAAAATGTCGACAGCATATGAAGCTACTATAAAAAATTACAAACAGTCCGTGAGAGATGTAAATTTTACATCACATGTATCATATTATAATTGCACAGACTTCTCGAGTTACAGAATTACAGTCTCAATAAACATGATGCTATATGCAATGTCTATCACCAAAATCAAGTTCTTAAGGATTAGTATCCTGCCACATCCCATCACTAATAGATTTCAGTAGACCAAAGGCAGCTGCACCTTTCTTAGACAGTCTGCTATTTGTCCCCTTGTTGTAAGCCATTGTACACGTTTGATCTATCTTAGTTGTATCAGCTCTTTACTGCTGCTAATCTCAAGCCGTAGCCTCTTATCTGCTACAAATTTCGTTGATCTGACTGCGTCGTGGAGCGAACGGTTATCAGTCACACACCTAATGGGCAGCGGTTCTGGTTTAGTATGTCCAGTAGTAAGCTCAGCGAACAAATTTGCCAAGAAAATACCACTGTCAATGCCATCAGCAAGCGCGAGAACTTCTCCTGCCAATGTGCTCCTCACAGCGCAACGAATCTTTTTGGATTTTCAAGCCAATGCAGAAAATCGTCTATTTTCTCCCATGCTCATGATAAAGTGTCCACCTTTTGTCCCCCCATCACGTAAGTTACCCAGTGATGCGTCACTGAAAATAACCAGCTCCAGCCCTTATAAAAAAATACCATGGTTATTACCATGGTAAAAATCATGGTAAAAACAATAGTGTTTTGGGCATGGTATTTACCATGGTACATTACCACGGTATTTACCATGGTAACTACTGTGGTAAATACCATGGTAATGCACCGCACCATGGTAAAATGGCCAAAACACCATTGTTTTTACCATGGTAATAACCATGGTATTTTTTTTATAAGGGAGCTCCATACAGTTATCTGATTGGTCAATAAATTGTGATGGCGCCTTGTTGATTGGCTGGATTTCAATCCAAGTAAAATACCAATCGTTTTAAGCTGGAATTAGACAAAACAAACTCCATTCCATAGGTGTAAAATTATATCATCAGCAATGTGTTTTCATTCATGATCAGCAACAATGGTAGTGAAACGGTGAATAAAACACAAGAGGAATGACTTAATATACAATAGACTTTATTTAAACTGAAGGGTTGCTATTTAAAACTGCATGCGTGCAATATAATAGATTTTAAGTAAACTGTGTTACTATAATGTAAAATTATATCATCAGCAATGTGTTTTCATTCATGATGAGCAACAATGGTAGTGAAACGGTGAATAAAACACAAGAGGAATGACTTAATATACAATAGACTTTATTTAAACTGAAGGTTACTATTTAAAACTGCATGCGTGCAATACAATAGATTTTAAGTAAACTGTGTTACTATAATAATGTTTATAGTCTCTTGTCTTGTCTCCTCTTCAGTGTCTTGGCCACGTTGTTGAGTTTCTCACGCATGTAATAATGCACCTCAGCCACAGTTTTTTCTTTAAAAAACTTCTGCACGGTTTCTGCAAAATTAAAAACATGAAACATAAATAATTTGATGAACACAGGATGCACAGTTCTTGATATTTCTGAGTTTGGAAATAAGGCTCATGGAAAAAAAATCATCATTTGCTGTTTGTATTTAAGGTGCATTACCATTCTCACAATGCAACCATTCCAAAGAGAAATCCCCTTCTTTGCTGAATTCTAATCGCATGAAATAGGACATGCTCTACTGCATAGAACATGTTGCGTGCCACTCGAATTGTATGACATGTTCATGTTGCAACACAGTCAACTTCAACAATTTGTGACTAGAAGTCATACCGTGAGAACTCATCTTTAGGAATGCTATCAAAACTAAAATTCTGATTACAACTGCATGATCGGTGCATGTTGTCGATGGGCATAACAAATTGAGGGTGTAAGTAGTACAGCTGCAGAAATGAAAAAAAAACATACACATAACAGCGAACCAGTGACAGGTTGAAATCCGTGATATACTTACTCGTAATTTGGTCTATTTCGCCACGGTCCATAGGTGGCTTAGTTGGTAAGCCACCAGCTCTCCTTCCGCCAGTCACTGAATGAGCGGCAAGGTACTCATCTGGGTATAAGCCATGTAGCAAATCATTGGTCATCTTTCTAGCATCGTTCTTTGTGATGCTGTTAACAAGGCTTTGTGGTATGGAAAACTAAAAAAGACAACAACAAAAACAATATAGATGGCAACACAAATTCAGGAAAAACACAACTCAAGAAATTTGATTACTTAGCTTCGCTAAATCTTGACTAATAATATGACAATAGGTTAATAATTATGGAATAGGTTGCCATAGGTTACCAGTGTAGATTTGATGGCAACCTGTTGAGAGGTTACCATCAGCACTCCTTAAATTGAGGCCTGCCTCACTACACACTGTATTATCTTGAATGTGGGGATACGAGGAGGTAATTTTGCTAGAATAGTTAACAGCAAATATTCAGAGTTGTCTCCCCTTACTAGGAAAAATAACGGCTGTAAGTTTGTACGCAAAAATGTGATTTAAAACGAGCATCACCCAACCCTGGAGTTCCTTTACATATTGGTATATACCAATGGTCTTTCATTCATAGGCCAGCAAGTAAATAAAATTGTGAAAAGTCACATTGCAAATAATTTTACCATGGAGTTGTGTGGTGTCCCCGTGTTCGGTGGTCCAAGCGATGCAGCAGCCAATCCTAATGCTTGCATCTCTGTGGATGGTTGTATTGGTGAGGGAGATGGAAATGGCGGTGGAGGAGTTGGGGATCGTGGTGATGGTGGAGTCGGGGATCGTGGTGATGGTGGAGTCGGGGATCGTGGTGGTGGTGGAGTCGGGGATCGTGGTGGTGGAGTCGGGGATCGTGGCCGATATGGTGAGCGAGAAGATCGCTGAGGTGTCGATGAGGTGGCGCGCTGGCTGGGTCGATCAGTGACTGGTCGGCTATCAGATGACCGGGTTGCAAATAAGTTTGACAATCTCTCTACGGCTGCCGGAAGACCTGTGTACAGAGAAAAAATGATTTTACATATCTTGAAAAGAGCCCACATGCAGAGATTGAAAAAGAATTCCTTAAAAGTATTAACCAATTTGGCTATGCACACAATCACTCTTACAGTTGAAATTCACATTACATCATAACTACTGTTGTGCTTGCTGGGAAAGTTGTAACTCTCATTAATTACATTATTGGATGTCACCTGATAACCCTTAAGAATATAGGGAATTTAACACTGCATTAAGACAATAATACCAACCCGCTAAAGACTTGACTGTGGATACCAGTGACTCATTAAGAGCAAGAAGTGACTTATTGGTCTCTTGCAGGTCGGTCACAGTCTGCTTCAAACTTCCTATTTCCCTTCGGAGATCTTCCACGGCCAACTGTGTTGTCACTTCTGGACTGTTTCTGCGTGCCTGTGGGAAAAATATATAATTAAATTATTTCAAGGCAACAACCCACATTTGTTAGCAGCATGAGTTTGTTGATTGTAGCAGTGGTTCAATCACAGTTGTGAGCATTAATCCGATGGACATAACATATCTCCAGAAATGGAAGTAGAATAAGGTCACTTTCAGTAAATAACATCAAAACTGTAAACCAGAAAAAAGTGTAGCATTTTGGCAGATATGTGTATGGTCGCCTATTTAATTTACACAATAAACCGTACATTAATTATCACGAAAAAAAGCGGGGGTCGACCTACTCGTTTTTTGTAAAATTTTATCGCCATAAAGGAATCATCACAGTTTAATCGATATATGGCCAAAGAAACAAGAACTGAGCTGGGCTAGAATGAACAAACGCAGCGACCTCGTGTCGCTGCGAGACCACGTGACGTTCATGTGACTACAGTTTTGATAAACTTACGTCATCATGAACAAGTCACGAACAAGAAGTAATAACTGTATTATTTAATACCAGAGAAAATATGAAACATATTTTACATAATGCCTTAATAATGAGATCCTGTTCAATTAATACCAAAGAAATCGTAACGTTAAAATTCAACACTGTCAATCAATAAAGTTCACATAATGCTAATTCAATTGTTCAAATTCTGTTCTTCATCAGCTGATCTTGTAACACCACATACATTATCTAATCATGACTAAGAATATCATCAGAAAATCCAACAGGTGTTTGTGAATGAACATAATGATGGAGAAACACGTCCACGGTTTTCCATCTACCCATCTTGCGCACAATTTCAGGGTCTATTTTCTGCTCCACGGCAGCAGTAGCCCCAGTTGGGCGAAAGGATTTAGCACTGTATCCTCGACCACTCAGTCCTGCCAGACCTATGGCCTCTTCAAGAATTTTACCTACAGTTCCCGTCTCAATGGCTTTGAAAGGCGCACGTAATGTCAGAAACACAGGTCCATGAGGGGGTCTATGATCCTCAGTCTTAGACAAATAAGCCTTTAATGTCTCAACAGGGTCTAGTTTACATTCATGACTAGGTGGGAGAACAACCTGAAACCCAGTCCGCTGTGTGCCATTTTTCACACCAAAAAATGTAACTTTCACACTATTTTCCAGAAACTGCAGTTGATCAACAGAAAATATAACCCTATTTGTAACACACTCGGCAGAATCATATACATGTGCATTGGGCGCAATGTCAGAAGGCCGCAACATAAGAGTAAGTGAAAGTAATGTTATAGCTTTAAGACGCAGACGTTTAATGTCCAACTCTTCATTGTCCGGCCAAGAAGTAAATAGTTCATGGAAATCTGCTATGGGCATAACAGTGGACATGCGCATAGGTTCACTGGATCCCGATTTTACGAGACCTGTAATCAGTCGTTGTATTGAACAATCCTCCATTAAGTTTGGCAAGTTTAGTGCTTCATACAACTGACCAATGGCGGCCGATGCAGTGTATAATATCGAACGTGGTTTTACAGAGCTGTCAGTTAATTCACATAAAAACACTGCTAAGTCAGTGGTAGACACAGGTGGTGTGACACAGTCATATCGCGCACAAAAAAAAACGTCAAACGGCGGATCACACGGTTATAAGAACGGAGCGTACCAGGTGCCCACGAAAGAATAAACTGATTAATCGACCGATCTGCCCAGTTATTTGCTTTTAGGTTCTTTCTCCAGAGAGTCTCCAGGCGTAAATCTTCCAATGCCGATTCCGTTCTGGCTCTGCCATCAGCCCCATGGCACGAAATGTTTTTGGACTGTTTGGAATCCTCATACATGTCATAGGCGGTGCGATCACCATGCTCTGTAGTTTTCTGAACCAGGGTTGGCCAACCCATGCGGGAGCAGTTACTACCTGTACATCTACTGTTCTGGTACATATTTCACGACTATTCCAATGATTTGCTGCTTCCAACCACCATAGAAGTTCATTTCTTGTCTCATTGTTTATAGTCAACATACTGTCCCATGATGTTCTGGTACCCAAGAGTCTGTACACATGCCGTAATAGCAATTTCCGAGGCGTCACTGCCCATGCAACAGAAACACATTGTCCGGCTATCCTTGCCAATGAACGCGCATTAATCATGTCGGTGTGCACAACACTGCGTATCATTCGTTTCAGTTTCTGTATCCGCTTGTGCTGTGCTCTGATAAACGGCACAGCGCCCGATGCGTCTATAGTATATCCAATATAGTCAATCACTTGCGAAGGCGAGAGATTTGATTTCTCAAAATTGATCCTGAATCCCAGTTCCTGTAACGTGTGCACAAGTTGATCACTGTGATCAGCAATGCAGGCCGATGAAGCGGCCAAGAGAAAATCGTCCACATAAATTGTCAATCGTATTCCCTGTGACCGTAGATATGTAACAACCGGCCTGAGTGTTTTCGCAAAGAAATATGGACTGCACTGAAGTCCAAATGGTAATACAGTCCAGCGGTAATATATACCATTCCAACTTATGCCCAAGAAGTTTCGATCCACAACGTTTACAGGAATGTGGTGAAAACCGTCCTTTATGTCCAGCGACACAAAGTTATCTGATGGTTCAATAATGGAAGCAGCTTCCCTGATATCCCAGTTTCGAAAGCTGGGCGTAGCACAGAACGTATTCAAAAGTCGTAGGTCAGTAATCAAACGATACCTATTATTCTTCTTCGGCACACACCCGATAGGAGAGACACACTTATGCTTCTCTGTACAAATTTCAAGCGCACCGTTTTGCACTAATCGGTGTATTTCAGTGTTAATAAAGTCTGCTTGTCGATGAGACACACTGTGGTTAGGCAGTTCAGAATCCCCAGGGATATCACGGAAAGGTAGTTCAACCCCGTTTTTAATCCAGTATAATACTTGCCGAGAAGTTCCAATTTTCTCCCAATGATCAGCTGATAACTGTAAACCACAACACTTGACACTGTCAACAAAACACACGTGTCTGTACTCGCTCACACACAAGCTGCACCCGTGGAACTCAAAATAGATAAAAATCTGTGGAACAGTTCGTAAAGTTGCAACAAATTATCAAAACTTAAACAATGTTACCCAGAGCCATCTGGCCCGCTGTATCGGCGTTGTACGTATTATTATCTCTGCTACCGTGGCCCTGCTGAGCATAATTTCGTCTGTTGGGGAATTGTATATGGCTAAAATTAGAGAAAATGTCAGTCCTTTGTGACCGAAAATAATTTCCCCTACCTCGTCCGGCGTATCCTTGGTAGTGATAGTTGGTTTGTTGCGTCTGTAGTTCCCGCTGTGGTCTCGCAGACGCGGCAATCGTTGCAGCCGCGCGGAGCGATTCGAGCGACTGTGGGTTCAAACCACTGGTGTTTTTCTGCAAAGATCGGAACAATTTTGATGTTGTGGCATCAAACTGATTTTGCACCAATAAAGCCGCATACTCATCCTGCAAATACTTGATATTCGCCCGGTTGATCAGAAACAAATTCTGAAGGTCCGTAGGGGTAACGTTTCCTTCTTCGAGTGTGGCCAGTAATTTTACACTCGTTTCCACATATCTTGCACTTTTACAGAGAATATTAAATGCTGACTGATCATTCCGACGAATACCTTGTCGCGACTCGTTAAGCCGCAATTCCGCCGGTAATTTCACTTTGGACACACTGTCCTTCAATGCCTGGAAATCACCCTGTAAATCTTCCGGCGATGTCTCAGTGGCAGTCAGTTGTTGAAACTGAGAGCGACTGAGGTGGTCGTCTTCCCGCCCATATCTTGTTGGAGGAAAACCCTCGGTTTGGAGTAAAGTCCTAATTCTACCTTGCTCAGCTAATACCTCGTCTAATTTCGAGCTAAGGCCAGTCAATTTTCCTAAACCTGACTCATCAGATTTCGCCATAACAATTTGCATATACCGCACAACACGTACATACGTCCTGCCCGCGGAGTGAGCTGGGCTAGAATGAACAAACGCAGCGACCTCGTGTCGCTGCGAGACCACGTGACGTTCATGTGACTACAGAGTAACAGATAATATCAATCTATTTTTATCATATTTGTTTCTTGCATGTTTTTATTAATTATAATGGATTCAAGACGTGAATTTCATTTACTTGTATTAGTTGCAAAATAAATTCTTATAATTCATGCATGGTGCTTAAATAATATCTTGTGTTCATATTGCAAATATTTACTCAGTTAATTTCCATTATTTGGTACTTACAAAAAGATTTAGCTTTGCATTCACATGCTTTTCTCTTATTCCAGAACAATCATCACAATTTGCCAGGCGAAGGCGACGATCACGTACCTGCTGCTGTTGATGCTGATCAAGAGGATGATCCAGTTGCCGATGACACCCCGCCAGGCGAAGGCGACGAGCATGTACCTGCTGCTGTTGATGCTGATCAAGAGGATGATCCAGTTGCCGATGACACCCCGCCAGGCGAAGGCGACGAGCATGTACCTGCTGCTGTTGATGCTGATCAACCGGATGATCCAGTTGCCGATGACAACCCGATATACGAGGGATCAGACGTCTCCAAGTCTCACGTGTTGGCATTAACCCTGGTCAATGTCATAAGACACCAAGTTAGCGGGATAGGTTTGCGAGACTTAATAGATTTACTAAATGTTGTTGTTCCTGGGTGTCTTCCCAAAAGCAAATATTATTTTGACAAATTGTTTAATGTAATTGGAGACAAAGTAGAGTTTCATTGTTACTGCCCCGAATGCCATTCATTGCTTGTTCATGATATCAACTACAAATGTTCAGATTGTGATTTAATTTTTGATAGATCGGTTTTGTCAAAAGCTGGTAATTATTTTCTGACATTACCTCTTGCTCATCAGCTCAAAGACCTTTTTGAAAACCACAACCTTAGTAAATATGTCAACAAAACTGTTATCAATGACAATGCATGTAGAACTGATTTGACTGATGGAAATTTTTATAGGAATAACCCCACACTGCAGTCATTTTTGTCTGAACCAGACAATTTTCATTGTCATTTTTTACTGATGGTGTTCCTATTTTCAGGTCTTCCAAATTTTCAATCTGGCTATTGTTTTGTACAATTAATGAGATTCCCTATGAGAAGAGATCAGAGTTTGTTATTTTACATTCATTGTGGTTTGGGCCAGACAAACCAAGGGTTACTACTTATTGTAAACCTTTTTTGGAGGAATTGTCTTCATTGAAATCTGATGGTGTAACCTGGCAGGATATACAGGGAACATCTCATTGTACTAAATGCACTGCTATTCTTTGTGTGTGTGATACTGTGACACGGTCCATGTTACAGAATTTTAAACAGTTCAATGGTTATTTTGGTTGCAATTGTTGTTTACATCCTGGAAAACGGTCAGAAAATAAGCATGTTTATGTAACAGGTGTAGAAGAAATTGAAGAACGTACACATGTCCAGACAATTATGCTTGCTGAAGAAGCTGTAAAGACTGGGGAGGAACAGTTTGGTGTTAAGGGACCCAGTCCATTTCTTTTGTTGGATGACTTTGATGTTGTTAAGGGCTTCCCACCAGATTATATGCATTGTGTATCGTTAGGTGTTGTAAGACAGTTCACTGAATTGATGTTTGATAGTTCTCATCATAATGAATCGTTCTATTTAGGTCGCCAGCTGACAAACATTGACCGACAGTTGATCAACATTCATCCATCGAGTGAGATCAAGAGAACTCCAAGGTCTCTCAAAGTCCGCAAGTATTGGAAGGCTTCGGAATGGCGAACCTACCTCCTGTACTATTCACCAGTGATCATGAAGGACAGTGCTCCAACGGAAATATACAGACATTGGCTGCTACTGGTAAATGGTATCCATTTACTCATGGGTAAGAGTGTGTCAGAGGATGAAATTGACCATGCTAGACTTTGTTTGGATAAGTTTGTTGTTGGTGTACCAGGCCTTTACGGCGAGGAGCATTGTAGTTTTAATGTTCATCTACTCACCCATTTAGCTAATTCTGTGGAAGACTGGGGCCCCTTCTGGGCCTCTTCTGCCTTTATTTATGAAGGTGCAAACGGTCAGTTGTTACATATGTTTCATGGAACACAAGCGGTTCCTTTACAAATAATGAAAAGGTACTTAGCCCAAAGAGAGCTTAATAGATTTGCAGAATGCCACTTACAAAATGCCAATGATGTTATCTCTGAATTGTATGTCAGACTTTCTTGTAGAACTCATGTTGTAAAGAAAGCTGTAAAAGAAGGTCAATGTACCCTATTAGGCAGTGGTGTTAAATGCACACTTTGTTTAACCCAAGTTTTGGAGTTGCAACGGTATTTAGGAGAAACTGTAAGAAGCAGAGAATGTACACTGTATGATAGATTTTGTTTTGATTCTAAGGTTTTTGCAACTTTGTCTTTCTCGAAGCAGTTTAAGAGAGACAACTCAGTTGTTCTACTGAAAGATGGTTTGTTAGGAGTCATTCAAAACTGTTTGTCTTGTAATCCAGTTTGTTCATGTACCCATCAGTGTGACTGTCAGAAAGAGGTGTTTATTTGCTTGTCAGAGATGAGAGTTGGTAGAATTCAGAGAATGTATGATGATGATGATGTAAGAATGGATATGGGAAAAATCTTCACCCCTGTTGCGACAGGAAAAAATATTTTTGTTCGTAGAGCCAGTGATATTTACTGTAAATGTATTGTGATTCGTTCAAGTGGACAAAATTATCTTCTCAGACTGTTGAAAGTAGACAAAGACTGATCATGCAACTTGTGCATTTTCTAAATGTTCAGTTTCTTTACAGTTCACCTTTTCCACCATTGTATGTCATTGTAAAATAATCAAATAATTGTTTCAATTATGTTGGAATTTACTGCATATGGAAATTAATGACTAAATGTGTATTGAGGATATTGTTTCATAATATTGTTTAGTGTAAATTATGGATATTACTTATTTTAGTATTCACATTTTTTTATCAAAATATTTTGTAAATACTGAACAATGGAAATAATAATAAAAAATAGTGAATTCATGTATTTTCTTATCACAATGACTTGTTATGTATCAATTCAAATCTAGTATTGGATCATGTTTCAGTTCACCATGGGTTATAGATAGTCAAAGATTTACCATGGTAAACCATACCTGCACCATGGTACATCAGAGTTTACCATGGTTCACCGTACTTGCACCATGGTCACACCATGGTAAACCATACCTGTACCATGGTTCACCACAGTTGCACCATGGTTTACCATACTCGCATCATGGTAAACCATACTCACGCCATGGTAAATCACATCTGTACCATGGTAAACCATGTTGTACCATGGTAAACCATACTTTTACCATAGAAAGGTATGGTAAACCATGCTTTTCCATGGTACATTCCATGGTAAACCATGGTACTTTTTTATAAGGGAGTGTACTCTCGTCTCCTAAGAATTGAAATTTAAGAGCCACTTCCTCCGATTTCAACTTGCGGATGACTTTGTTAGCTCCAATTATCTTCTGCACAGTAGCACTTTTCACAGAAGCAGTCAAGCTGGATGCATCAAACATGACATTAGGTCGTGCGTGGCTGGCAATCCACAGCATTTGACCCACCTTGGACCGATAAGCCTCAAGTTCACATTTTGTCAGCGCAGAATGGCGATGTAGCAAACGAGATTTGTCCAGTGGAATCTGATGGAGATTGTTGAGATAATCCTGCTGTTGGAGGTTTATTCCTTCCTCAGAACTGGACAACTCATTCCCGATGTAGGAGAAGGTCTCGTTCTCTTCCCCATGCACCTGACCTACACGGAAGGATGATCGTGCCAATCATGTCCTGTTCAAATTCATCTGTTCCTCCCCCAAAATCGTCCACATGGCATGTCAAGATGCCTTGAACAACGCCCTGATCATTTTCCCAATAGAACACAACAGGGTCAACCTGCGAGATTTTGGCTCCACACTGCAGCATAACTTCACGCACTTTGTTTTACCAATACAGAGAAGCGTCGGCTAATCCATAGACACACTTCCTTTAGCCTTAACTTCTGCAGGGGGTCGTATGAAGACATCCCTAGACAGCTCAGAACCCTGCAGGAAAGCTGCATCACAGTACGCCCACTTTCCAGTTCCCGATTGTCCACGGATGGTGACTGGATCCTACCGGTAGGATAGCTGTAGGGTCCGCGGATGATGGCTGAATGATTTCAAAAATCATACGCGGGCCCTCCAGCCATCATCCACGGACCATACGCGGATTATCCGCGGATCATCCGCGTATCATCAACGGGTCATCCGACCATCATCCACGGACCCTCCTCGTACCATACGCGGATTGTTTTAGATCGGCACGTCAGCCTATACTCTTTCACCAAAGATGATATGGTCAGACAAGTTGGGCGGATTCATGTTTTGTCTTTTGTTAGATTGAGAATATGTTCGACAAAGCAATAAGTTATAGCTGGGCTATAATGAAATTGACACCTACGATTACATAAAATCTCGTTCGCAAAGACAATGGATTATGTTTGGCCTAAACTATGTCAAAAAACCCCGCCAAAAATAGATCAGAAATAGACCGCTTCCTTGGCGAGATCGGCTTTGTCGAATTATTACCTCTTAGAAAACTCCCGCTGTGTCACACTCGTCCTGTGCCACGTGGGTTTAAACTTTCTTGACGACCCCACGGTCTTCAATCACATCATCGTAAAATACTGTTACTTGTTTGGATGTTTAACTCTCAACATTTCCCTAACAGAAGATGACAGTACAGAGAATATCCACGATCAAAACTGAAAGACTGGCAATTGTAAACAGGTCTCCCCATACCGATAGCCAATCGGCGACGGCCTCTCTTCAACCTTTTGGTGATACTCCAAGCACGTGATTTTTTCATTATGATTTTCGTTTTCTACCTCCGTATAAATTCTTTAAATAATGTGAATCTCATTCCGTATAGTTACATATTGGAACTGATTGTGACGAAAACGAAGATTTTTCAATTAATAAATAATGAATACTGGTAGTGTATTTAATGATTACTGCTGTGCGATCATCGTAAATCAAGCATTTATACGTTAATTCTCCGTGTGATTTTCATAAAAATAATGAAGGTCATCTTTCACTATTTCATGCACGCCCCATGCATCAACAAGATGTTAATGTACCTTCCATAATTACTAGGTTCATTTGAAATAGCAAGCTTTATATTTAAAAAATAAAAATAAAATAACTAGAAAGGAACACGACATTAAGAGGTGTTTTAACAGATTGGTGGATAAATTTATCATTCTGAGAGTAGAAATGATCTACAAGGGAGCCGTTTTAAGCTCATTATTTCATTTATTCAGACCGCTGAAGTGAAACACATATAAACCACTGGTTTCAGAGTATCAGTAAGGGATCGGTATCAAAAGTGAAATATAATAAAAGTAACTCCGAAAATGGAAGTCATTGTAATATAATATTCTATTTTTCGACTGTGATTATATCATCGTCACTTCAAAAGTAAAGATCGATAACTTTCAGGAGATAATCGCATGATTTATCTGGCTATTATCAAGCTCTCGGTTACGAACTGAAGCCGGAAGTTCCCCCCTTGAGAAGAAAGAATGGGTACAATCAAAGTTTATGTCAACTTTACTATAGAAATAATGCATTGGACTAACGTGACGATGAGTATATTAGAGAGTGGTAAGTATGCGTAATTGGGGGGGGGGGGAGAATGGCATCTACTATTATAAAACCGTAATCAATGGATTACTATTTCTTTCAGATGCACTCTATAAAGTCAGTTACTGCAATAGATTTATACGAAACTGTACAATATTCTCCGCTATATATCTTTCAAATTATGTATTTGTATTTGTTTTAAAATATATACAGTGCTTGTAAATTTATGAATAAATAAAGCATTCTTGTTTATGAGCATCGAAGTCGGAAGTGACACAGAGTTCAATCAACGTATTAACAACAGAATAGACTGGTGAACATACGCAGACAAAAGGTGGTTTGATGAAACAAAACAGTTTGTGTGAAAGTTGAAATTCAACTGAACAATTAGATAAATAAACCAACCAGAATGGCAAGTGGCGAAAATAGTTTTGCATGCGAAGGTAGACACAATATACTATTTCAATAGCGTTACTTACCAAGTGTTCTCTTTTCTCTGACATTGACAGAATTAATCAAAGATTATGAAGACACAATAACAAAAAAATCTCCAGATGTGAATAAAATAGTGAAGTTGCGGAACCACACTTTCACAAAATAAATATTATTAGAAAAGCGCGACATTAGTCTGATCAAATAAATATTACTTTTATTGTGGGTGTACTATTTTACTCGAACTATTAGCTTATTATGTAGTCACTTTAAATTTGGAAATACACTCTTTTGAGATTGATTACATACGTTTTCCAAAGAGAAAATGTATACGAAAATAGAAGATATGACAAAACCTACGCACATGTGCGAACACCAATATCCACGGATGTTGTCTTATGAGGTTTATGGTCTTGAAAGGTATTTTTGTCCGGTACCTCACAGGGTATGTTGGCACGAGAAGTGCTTATGAGGTTTCAAAAGAGCACACAAATGGAAAGCTTCTGAGGTACCATAGGAGGATGCACATACCTCACAGTAATATATTGAACTCTGTGAGCACACCTCACAGTGCCGATCAATGGATCTACACATACCTCACTGTGTCCTAGTCAGTTTTGACCCTGTCATAATCATTGCTTCCCCCACTTTTTACTGCGAGTGACCTGCCTTAAGAATAACACTCGAAAAGACGGGAAATTCAGCATCAATGCCATATTAATCTCGGGATGGGGTCTCAATTTTTGCAACACACATCAACCGAACAGGCTTCTGAGGTATATCACCGAAAGTCTAGCTCATACCTCATAAGACCAAACACACCTCACAGGCCTAAATTTATATGCACATACCTAACAAGGTAAAACACACAGCTCTGTAAATACCTCAGAAGACAACTGTGTCCATGTGTATATGGAGGCAACTTTGTTCACTGCTGAAGAGGCTATAACTAATAGCGAAATATACAGAATGAAATTGTCATCCCTACTCGGAGTTGCTTTTCTTCTCTATTACTGGAAAATCATCGGTGGTTCCAATGGACCATGTGTATACCTCACAGACTTCAATTCAGATGTTTTCACTATACCTCATAGAGCCTCATCAAGAATGTTCAAAAGTGTCCATGCAATCATCCAACAACCATGTATATCAGACATCAACTACATCCCCCCTCCTCCCACCATTGGTGAAATTTAACTGTATGTGCTAAGTTTACAAATTATATTTCGGTCTATTATGTTTAGCAAACTGTAACACAACCTTGCAAGCAGCCTGAACAAGGCAGTTGGCAGACCACGCTAGACGACAGGATACATAGGAATGCATATATTGAATTCATGAATACAGGTATGACCATACAGCTTTAATGAACCCAGCTTAAGAGAGAGAGAACTAAGGTTTAATGTCACGTTCAGCAATATTTCAGCTATATAGCGATGACAGACCTGTGATGATCAAACAAAATTCTAAGTACTCACGCCACAGTCCAACTAAAAAGATCTTTCAAAGTCGTCGCTTGATAAAAAGAATTTCTTACAATCTTAAAATCTATGCAGTCGAAAAGAATGTTTCACTGTGAGATCTTCGTGAGATGGAATACACCTTGGGATTGGCTTTCAAGTATTACATACACAGCAAAGGGAGGAGATGGGGGGAGGGGGTGTTGGAGAATATTCCATAGTGTTACAGAGGGGGGGGGGAATGGCCAAATATTTTTGTTTGTGTATATTAATACTGGAACAGTCCCGTATCCAACTGTCACCACATACAGATGGTAGTGTGCTGCAATACCAAACCATAAGAACAAACCACAGATTGAAAGAAATAGATCAAGATTTTTATTGCATGCTGTTTGCAAATAATATGAAACAGAATGAAAATATTACATGTATTATTACACTGATATGTGTGTAGATCTACTCCAGCAAAATCCTTGTATACAACCCATCCATAATTCCTTCGAATGAACATTCCTAAAATATCATATGCCACAATTTCACATAATTACAAGCGTCTAGTCCGTCATTCATAATCCAGCCGTCGTCCATTAGAGAATATCCGCGTCCATAATCCAAAGATCTATTCCATTTCCATATAACAGTATTAGCACCAAATTCAAAAAGACAAAAGTATACATAAACATAGGCTTGTTTCCTACAAGAGAGAAGCGGTCAACAATTTTCAATGATGCCGGCAAGACATCATGATGTTCCAAAATATCAAATCCGTATCGCTGATCAGTATTCTTAATCCATAATATTCGTTATAGAGTCGTCATCTAAAAATGATGTACCTCAGTCACGCTTTGATTGTGACTGTTCATATGAGTACCTTGAGGATCTTGAAGTACATGGGCTCATACGGCACCTAGCCCCGGGTTAAGCGGAATTAGACACATGTTACGAAACGTAGCCCCATAGATCTTGCACGCTACGTTCGTATTTTGCTATCAGCATGCGATATGTATCGCCAAATTTGAGAAACTTTGAGTGGAGGCGCTTGGTGGAATAGCCCTGTTTTATAAGTTTCTGCAACAGTGTTTTGTGACGTTTTGTGACGTTTTGTGGTTTTTAAGCATGATGTAGTCTAATTAATCAAAATCCTGCAATATATTTGCCCCCAATATAGATCAAATTTCAATTAGATTACTTCTAGCCTTGCCACATGGATGTCCCCACTATGGTGCATACATAATTCAATTCCAATCAGAATATTTATCATATATTTGAATCTATCAGCAAACTGAATTACAATGTTCTATCTACAGGCTTTCACTTTAAAAACTTTATCTTCAAAATTTTACTAATAAAAAGAATTGGTGAGAGGGAGACAACAATGCTAATTACCAGGTGTACATCCGTCAGTGTACATTTCGTCCCTTGTCACTCATTATGATGTCAGCTTTTATGAACACATCATCGCAACATTCGTATAGTGTTAAGTAAACCCTTGACATATTGAAGATGGTATATATGTGGAAAATGAAAATGGCACAAAATCTCATAATGGCACATTACAGCACACAATTTCAGGGCCCAACAGGGGTGCACAATTAGTACCCATTGGAATACCTATATGCTGCTGATATATTGTGTTGCCAAATTTCACATAGATATTTTTAATGAGAAATTCAAGCAACTCTATAAACAAAGAAACATCCCATGAATGATATCTCTTGTATGTAGTCGAGATAAAGAATGCTTTATGGCTTCCGACATTAATATATCTACGATCAGTTTTCTTGAACACAGATACTATTAATGAACTTATACAGTCAATAAGGTCCTGATGAGGGATTGTAGTATAGAGAGTCGAGAAATTCCATGTGGATACATGTCTGTACGGTATGTGACCTTTAGCATCAAGTTCTTCCGTAAGACATTTTGAGTTTTTCAATATCCACATACATTCAACGCCAGAGTTCTTGAAAATAGTGGCGCAATACCTTTCCCAAAATGTTTTTACCTCCCGAAGGGCCCTCGTCAATAGGGTTGAAAGAAGCTTGGTGGTGCAGCTTCTAGAACCAGCTATGAATCTAGCTTTGTATGGTGATTTATGCATTTTGGGAGTCAAGTATATTTTTGGTATGTCGCTATGATTGGTTGGAAGACAAATACCTCTTTCCCTGAGAAACTTTTTGTGATTGTTAAATAAATCTTCCAGAGTAAATGCAGTTTGGGAGTAAGTAGATGTATTTGATGAAGATATGTCTACACTCAATTCGTTAACCAGCACCTGGTAATAGTAATATTTACATATGAATATTATATTATTCGGAGCTTTGTCTCCTGGGACTATGACGAATTTACTCTGGAGATTTGCTAGAACTTCTTGCGAATTGAGGTTTCTCAGTACTTGTTTTGCTTGGGGAAGAGTACTTCTGTCAATATGGCGGATTGTTTCAACGACCTTGCTCTTGGTGAGGTCCAGCCAATCAGCGAGTACTGTATGGTCAACTTTTTCTCGCTTAGACCAATCAACTGTTACTGTTCTAATGCAGTCAGGACTATCTTCTGGTCCGCCTTCAGATTTATTCTTCTTGGCTCTATATTTAGGCCCTTTCATCAAGAGTAATTTCAGATCCTTATCACTCACCACATCAAGGTCACCAGTCACAATATGTTTGCATGGTGTATAGATAAAGTTCGACAATTCACAATCACAACTATAGCCTCCTGACGTGTATAAGTTCCAGTCAAACTCCTTGGCAGCATTGGAGTAATTGAATATTTTGGTGGCTATAGATTTAGTATAATTATATGAAATGCAAGGAGGTTCTGTGAACTTGAAATAGTTTGGTACAGCGTTGCGTACCTCTGGATCATTCAGGATTCGAGGTAAATTAATGATGTCCAGTCCTTTATTCAAGTAGTTGAGTTTCAAGAAAAGCCGATCTTGAGATGTTTCGATTGTGTTCACTGGACGATACAACCGAAAATACGCTATATCTTGACATACTTTACTGATTTTGGATGGTATTATATTTCCTGAAGACGCAGATTGCTGTATATCTCTGGCTATTTCATTTAAAGCTCTCAGAGGTAACGCATACAGAACTGTACGTAAGCTATGTATACTATTAAGTAATTTAAAGTGATATGATCGTGAATCATCGAACTATTAAACTTTCGCCAACCATGGCTGCGTTGTCTCCGTTGATGGGGTTTAAATAGTTGGGTAATGTTGGATATATTTGAACGGCGGTTTGTAGCATTGCCGAACCCACTGACATTATCATTAAACCAAACGGAAACACCGACCCAAGTTCTAGCATCCAGAATAATTCCCGCTCTCGGATTTTTCTCTCAAATCCAAAGGGGGAATCCTTAGTAGATGGATAGACGACGTCTATGATCTGAATACTAAAGTTATCCCAGCCATGGTCGGGTCCAGAAAAATGCCTACCTATAGCAATTGCTTTTTCCTTACGGATTTTCTGTGACCGTTCACCCTAAGATGGAGTCTTTGGGTGGTCTTGCCAACATACTGTTGACCACACTTCTTACAGGAAACTAAGTAAATACAGTTTGTAGTAGAACAACTAAGATCAACATACGAGTTAACAGAATATGAGTTACCAGTTAACGCGGAACTAAATGAAGCTGACGTATTAAGGAGTGGACACGTGAGACATCCACGATGTCCACACTTAGAAATTTTGAAATTATTACATGTAGAATTCGGTGCTAAACAATCATCAAGCGCAATATTACAAGGTTTGATGTCGTGGCCTTGCTTTGCTGTCAGAAATATATCTGTCATTTGGATTGAAAAAGGTCTTAGTGCATTTCGAACTATTAGAGACTCGGCCGAGAAACCTGCACTAAGGTTCCTCGGGTCTGTCTTCATATTTTTTCTTTTAGTTGTGCTCATTATGTTTGTTGGGTGTGCAGGGGCCCGGCCTCGGGGACAACTTGTCCACCAGCAGAATCCAGGCATACACAGGTTAAAATTACAAGCGTCTAGTCCGTCATTCATAATCCAGCCGTCGTCCATTAGAGAATATCCGCGTCCATAATCCAAAGACCTATTCCATTTCCATATAACAGTATTAGCACCAAATTCAAAAAGACAAAAGTATACATAAACATAGGCTTGTTTCCTGCAAGAGAGAAACGGTCAACAGTTTTCAATGATGCCGGCAAGACATCATGATGTTCCAAAATATCAAATCCGTATCGCTGATCAGTATTCTTAATCCATAATATTCGTTATAGAGTCGTCATCTAAAAATGATGTACCTCAGTCGCTTTGATTGTGACTGTTCATATGAGTACCATGAGGATCTTGAAGTACATGGGCTCATACGGCCCCTAGCCCCGGGTTAAGCGGAATTAGACACATGTTACGAAACGTAGCGCCATAGATCTTGCGCGCTACGTTCGTATTTTGCTATCAGCATGCGATATGTATCGCCAAATTTGAGAAACTTTGAGTGGAGGCGCTTGGTAGAATAGCCCTGTTTTATAAGTTTCTGCAACAGTGTTTTGTGACGTTGATTAAAATCATCACATTTAACACAGGATCTAGCAAATGCTACTAAGCGAGATATGTATACGCCATATGCAGGTCCCACTGGAATATTACTGTCCAGAAAGGGATAGTTTACGATGTCGAAATTGTAATCATCTCTTTTGTCATAAAGTCGACGGGGGAGAATGCCCGCTTCATTTTTATAGAGATATAGATCTAAATATGATGTGTCTGTAGGACTGTCTGTAGTTTCCTTCAAATCCAGTGAAGGTGGATATATATACTTCACTGCGTCATTTATATAGCGATTATCCATAGCGAGAAGATCGTCTATATAGCGTTTGGTGAATGAGAAGGAACGCGGGCTTTGATGGATCGGTTTTCCCGAGAAGCGCCCTGCATATAGTCATATTCTGTAAGAGAACAGATACAGGTCAGCCAACAGGGGTGCACAATTAGTACCCATTGGAATACCTATATGCTGCTGATATATTGTGTTGCAAAATTTCACATAGATATTTTTAATGAGAAATTCAAGCAACTCTATAAACAAAGAAACATCCCATGAATGATATCTCTTGTATGTAGTCGAGCTAAGAATGCTTTATGGCTTCCGACATTAATATATCTACGATCAGTTTTCTTGAACACAGATACTATTAATGAACTTAGACGGTCAATAAGGTCATGATGAGGGATTGTAGTATAGAGAGTCGAGAAATCCCATGTGGATACATGTCTGTACGGTATGTGACCTTTAGCATCAAGCTCTCCCGTAAGACATTTTGAGTTTTTCAATATCCACATACATTCAACGCCAGAGTTGTTAGAACGCAGTAGTGGCGCAATACCTTTCCCAAAATGCTTTTACCTCTGAAGGGCCCTCGTCAATAGGGTTGAAAGAAGCTTGGTGGTGCAGCTTCTAGAACCAGCTATGAATCTAGCTTTGTATGGTGATTATGCATTTTGGGAGTCCAGTATATTTTTGGTATGTCGTTATGATTGGTTGGAAGACAAATACCTCTTTCCCTGAGAAACTTTTTGTGATTGTTAAATAAATCTTCCAGAGTAAATGCAGTTTGGGAGTAAGTAGACGTTTTTGATGAAGATATGTCTACGCTCAATTCTTTAACCAGCACCTGGTAATAGTAATATTTACATATGAATATTATATTATTCGGAGCTTTGTCTGCTGGGACTATGACGAATTTACTCTGGAGATTTGCTAGAACTTCTTGCGAATTGAGGTTTCTCAGTACTTGTTTTGCTTGGGGAAGAGTACTTCTGTCAATATGGCGGATTGTTTCAACGACCTTGCTCTAGGTGAGGTCCAGCCAATCAGCGAGTACTGTAGGTTCAACTTTTTCTCGCTTAGACCAATCAATAACGTACTGTTCCAATGCAGACAGGACTATCTTCTGGTCGGCCTTCAGATTTATTCTTCTTGGCTCTCTATATTTAGGTCCCTTCATCAGGAGTAATTTCAGATCCTTATCACTCACCACATCAAGGTCACCAGTCACAATATGACTTAATCTAAGATAGTGGTATTTGTGCCCCTGGTGTACTTTTGTGACTCAGTTTCTCTGTGTGTACATGTAGAATGCGATGGGGCTCAAATAAAGATAGTAGTTGTAGCGGTTCCCGTCATATTTGTCTGTTTCTGGTGGTTTTTTTTTGTTTGTTGTTTCTTGGTGTATATAATGAGACGAGGCTGAAATATTAATTGGTATTAAAGCTAGTGTTTAATATCTTGTTGCAGTCAAGATGTAGATTGTGTAAATGAGAAATTACTTAATCTTTGGGATTTTATTTTGGCTGTTTGAGGAAAGTTGAATTTCGGATTACATGTACAATGTTTACTATCTTATATCATAGATGTACATTTTCGTGACTGTCAAGATGCCAGTGTTTGTCGTTTGCGACTGGACACGAACACGACGAAAGACTGACATTGCAAACTCGCTGGATGTTCTGAAAGAAAGAAGTAATTTAGTATTTTTTTGGCAATTTGGCAATTGATATCCATGGGTAGACCCATGGCCATGATGGGTGGGATGGGTGAGGGATTCGCTAAAATCAGTACATGTTAAGTTTAGATTTGTTCCCAGGAACAAATGCAGGATGAGGATTAATTACTGTACATATTTATGCTTCACAAGCAAATGCCTCATTTTGAAAAGGTTACCATGAAATTGGTAACCTATGGCAACCTATCGCATAATTATTAACCTATTGTCATATTATTGGTAAGAACTATAATGGGGATCTGAAAATAGTTTACCATTAGTTTTTATATAGGTACCTCCAGGCAACCTGAAAACAGGTTACCACGTTAAATTGAGGCCTGATGTAAAGTCGCATAACCCAATGTATTTCTCCAATTTGATGTGCCTCGATCATGGTGAAAATTGGTTTCAAGTTACAGAATTTCAACATGTGAGGATAGTTAATTTGATTTCAATTTGAATCAGGCTTTCATCAAATGCAATCTCGGGGGATATAAAAAAATGTCCTGAAACACGGGACTAAAGAAAATTAAATCTATCATTTACTTTTCTGCATAAGTTGTTCAAATGAGTGAGATGTGTCGTGAATGTTAACTTGGCAATATTTTTTTGGTCTATCTGTTGAATTATTGAAGTTCCATCCGCCAGCTCCAGATGCTCCTCCGACTCAGTTCCAGCTGTCAGATCTAGGTGCCCCAGAGACCTAGCTGATTCCACGTCTCTTCCGCGTGACTGTCCATGCAGTGGGCAACACAAGACGCCAACAGGCGTTTATGTCACGCATATTCCAACTGTTGGTTTGATGAAAATCATAACCCTGTAGTCATAGCTGTGGCCTCAGAAGAACAAATCACAACGAATACTCATTTGCCACGTTTTTTGGACCATGCTACTGTCAACCTTACACAAAAGTATTCGTCCTTAGTTTGGCATCAAATCATTCTTGAGGCAGCTCAATATTATCTTGCTCATTTTCCGAACATTGGCAAGATTAATAGTTCAGACTACCAAATAATAGGGCAAAAAAAATGCTCAAAGAATGGCCTGACATCGCCAGGATGGGATCAAAGCCTTGGATACATTTCTTCTGTTTATCTTGTTCCACTTTCCTGTATATATCTCCACTTCACCTGTCGCCAAATACATGTAGAACGAGTTACTGACGTGAGAGATAGGGGATATTTTTTGAAAGTAGCAACAGGTCAACTGGTGTTTCAAATCAGTATTAAAAAACATTACATGTATTTCACATACGGAGACAATGAATAAATTCTTCTTCCTTTTTTCTTATTTTTCCAGGCTGTGTTTGCGGCAAAGATGGTTGGCCAAGAGGGAGTCACGTGGCCTGGACATTGGTCCATGCCAACCGAGCCCATCAAAAGCAGCAAAACTAGTTCTCGATCTGAGAACTAACATCACTGAGAGACAGAAGAGAATACCCGAAGAAGAGTATGGAAACATGGTGCTGAGATGGGTAGTCTTTTTCAGAAATTCAAAAATGCAAGCAACACCGACTCAGAAGTTCGTGTTGCAAAGGACACAATCCCACTTCAAAAAGATAAATGAATGGTGTGCAGACATAGTATCCTTACAGATGCAAATCATTGGGCAGTGTGCCAAATGTAAAGTGTACAATTATGCTCTCCAGTTAATGGACAGCATTACAGCTATCACAGCCAAAGCGGAAACAGCCGTAAAAAATATTGGTGAACAAATATCTGTACTCCACCAGAAATCTGAAAAACAAACCAGAATAATTAAGCAACTTTGTCACCAAGCGAACTTCCTGAAAAATGAGAGAGACAAAAAAAATAAAATAAATCAGTTGGAAACCAAATTCAAATTCACAGATGTCTGTTTTCGAAGACTTCGAGGCAGCACCAGAAGAAACTGTTGCATCTCCTCCAATTGCAAACCACTCTCAATTATTATTCAGCCAAGAAAAATATGACGATTAACAATACATTTTTTCATACAATCAATAACAGCTATTTCATATACAGGTACTAGACAGGACTCCGTCAATATAATCTTCCCTGACATTGCTTCCTTAGTGTAGATAATGATTGCATCGTCACATACAACTACTAAAAACCTCCGTCAAGAGACGTTTAGTTTGTGAGGATCGCGTCGCTTGCTACTTGTATCTGTAAGACAAATTAACACACAATTTTTGAGAGAGAGAGAGAGAGAATTAGGGTTTAACGTCGCATTCAGCAATATTTCAGCTATATAGCGACGATAGTACTCAATTCAAAAACTCGGTAAACTAATGCGTTAAAACAGGTACAAAAATCAATAAAACACAAACTGCTCAAGCCAAGATATATAAGGTTAGCTTAGCCATCATGTACGTTTTATTTTGGGTAATCTTTTTTGACCTTTCCTATCTTGTTTCATTTGTTCTCTCCTGTCTTTTATTTTCCTGCTTATAAACTCCTTTCTGTCTTGTACCAACAAGTCTTTCGACCTTTGGTTCAAGGAAGTCTCGCCTTTTAACGGACGATCAGTACACACCTGAGACTCCGGATGATCACTACACTCCAGATACTCATCGGAAAGCATGTGACCAGTATCCGGTAAGTTGTCAACCTTCAATTCCGGACTTACTACTAAATCAACACTTTCAATTTGATCAGAAACCGACTTCTGATCACCTGGCTTCTGATCACCTGCTTTGACTTTTGCATCATCGCAAACTTCACTTTCACTAACATCTTCATCATCGACATCTTCATTCTCTGAATTACAACCTTCATCCATCGCGTCCTCGAGACACTCGTAGCGGTTTGGGGTTTTCTCATTGCTCTCGGCGGCAGCTATCTTCTGATGACGTTTGATAGGTTTGCCGTCAGGGCCTACAATCTTCCACAGGTCTAGGTCTACAGCGCTAAGTCCTCTTCGGACGTCTGCGGGTGGAGCAGAGCGAGGACCAGAGGAACTACGCTTTCTGGCGTTGGTTACGGTATCTCCAGAAACCTGTTTGGCTTTTGGACAGGTTTTTTTAAAGTGTCCTTCCTGATGACAGATCAGGCATTTATTTTTATAGGGACACTTCCAGTTCATGTGATCTTCTGATCCACAAGTATAACATGTTTTTACTTGACCGTTATACCATACAGGAAGTCTCAAACCTCCAATCAAAATAGAAGGAAGATCACGTTTGAATTTCGTCATCCAAATTCTCCTAACTCCCGTTTCAAACTGTCTATCAAACGAATAGGACTCCCTTTGTAAAGAGAGAACATCTCCATAAAACTCAAAAGCACGTTTGATCTCAGAATCTGTGAAATCGCATGGTCCTTTCATATTTACCAGCAATTTCCCTGGATCAATTTCCTCAAAATAGCCAAATTGATCTCTAACGTGAATACCTTCCAGCACTAGGCGAGCTTTGGTATTCTCATTTGCTACTGTGAGGTTCCACAAGGTATTGGATACCTGTACTAGACCTTTAAGAATTTTCGGCCCTGATCCAACAGTGTCTTTCAATGCGTTATATATATCTTCCGGATCTGCTCTCTCTAGACCGTGAAGTTTTAGGCTCAGTGACCTATTAAACTTGCTAAATGCCATAGTGGAAAAAAAAAAAAAAAAAAAAAAAAAAAAAATTCAAAGTCCACAAGGGAATCTTAATACAAACTACAAATAGTGACACACACAAGCCTCAGTAGTGTGCCTCCCACAGAGTAAACATCGTCTACCCCCCTGAGGGAGCTCCACTCTAAAGGTGAATGTGAAAACTATACAAGCAATACAATAATATACTGTCTCTGAACCTTGTCTCGGCCGGACAATAGCCCAGTTCTAAACCGGGTCCGTTGCTAGGTGATACCGACGAACAAAAGAACAGAGAACAAAAGACTCGCTCAAACGCGTACTCTGAGAGCTGGCTAGCTTTACAGCTGTACACTTAGGGCTCAGCCTATAATGCCTAGCAATATAACTTCAGTATGTTACATGTATCCAACCTACCTCGATTGACATAAATATTATGTGCAAATCGACCTACGGCAAGTCGAACGAAAAACGAACCAACTTCAGACTAGATCCAATCAACAAGGAGAAATATATATACAACAGCAAAATACGAAATATTTACAGACAGCGAACAAACAGAGAAGCGGGAGACAGAGAAAAAACACACCAACCCTCTCGGTCACAAAGACCGAGCGGCAGTAATGGCGGCTCTCTGCCTTCCCAAACCAAGCCAAACTGACTAAGTCAGAAAAACGCCCTGAACAGCAAAAACTGAGAAATAATTCTAAACTTTCACCACAGGTATTTGCCAAAAGTATTCACAAAATATATTACACAAAAATCAGAGCTAATATCAGCTGAAATACGCAGAAATAGACAAATTTCTCGGAGCGAAGTGAAGACACGTCCGACTCCCAATCTCTCTACATCCGGGTCCTGAGGCTACATAAGGACCACATACGAAACATTCATCTTTTCCTCTCCATTCAAGCGAGATTTGCAATGGGTTTACAAACATTAATGCCGTAGGATAATAGCTATTATTGAGTCGATGTAATATATGAATTATTTGTAGGAGCAAATTTTTTTTCACGCCCTAAAGCGAAAACTAGTTTATATGGCGTTATTCCTATCTGTTAACCCAGAAAATATTTTCCGCCTAATACCACATTTTCTTGGTCAAATTAGCTCAAATTTTTGTAAATCGTTTGGACAGGGTTAGCTTCTGCAGCTATGAGGCAAAACTTTTCTAAACCTTCATATCCTTATTGTCGTAGGTAGCCAAACACATGTGGTCTTCATGTAGCTTTATTTGTATCTCTTAACCCAGAAAAATAATTTTAACCTTGTAGCATATTTTCTTGGTCAAATTCGCGCAGATTTTTGTAAGTCGTTTGGACAGGGTTAACTGCTACAGATATGAGGCAAAACTTTCGTAAACCTTCGTATCCCTAGTGCCATATGTTGCCAAACACATGTGGTCTTTGTGTAGCTTTATTTGTATCTGTTAACCCGGAAAAAGATCTTTTTGAACCTGGAACGTTTTTCTTGAAGAAATAAAAATTGAACAAATCTAAATATTTTGAACCTGAATATCTTGCGCCACTTAAGGCAAAAACAATTTCTAAACCTTACAAATGACCATCTAGAATTAAGGAAGTAAATGTGGTCTTTCGGTAGCATGTGCTAAAAGGACCACATAAAATTTCGAACCTAACCATAATCAATATATGTTAAAGGTTTAGGAAAATTATTACTGTATTTTAATGCACGAACAAACTTGTACACACAGTTTTTTTTCCATCTAAACCTATAAATATTTAATAAAGCTAACCCTGAAGACAAAAAGACCACATAAACGGGTTAGGTAGCAAGTAGCAAGAAGACCACTGTTGTCACATAAAGACCACATCGTGTACAAAAAGACCACATATGGAATGGTCGGATTTCAAATGGTCTTTATGCAACATCACTGTAACATAAGGACCACATGATGCTGCATAAGGACCAACCCCGGAAATTCTACTCTAACCCTGAAACCCTAACCCTAACCCTAATTAGCTTAGCGAAGGACCACATCCTAAACCTGATTGCTAGTTCCGTTACTTCCTCCAAATGGTTTAAAAAAAATGTTGATGTATATTTTGGGCAATTGTCCTGATAGTCGTGCATAAAAAATTTAGAATTATAGAATTTTTTTTGAAATAAAATTATTGCTACCGAAGCTACTTGGTGGTCCTTCAGTAACCTTCGGCTGGTTTAAAGGGAAGGAAATGGCCGCCATCTTTGAAATTTAAGGGGTTTAGGTGTAGATTTGGCCCTAAATGGATCCCCATGGGCGTTTTGCTAAACCTCCCAACTACTTCCGGTTTAGGATTGACTTAACGGAAAAAATGAGTTCATGGTATGCAATCGACAAGTTGACTGAAGAAAAAGCCAAAACTCAAGTTGCATGTTTTTTATTCTTTTCTTTCTAAAAGTCAAAATTTTTAACTGATTTCAGCCAAATTTGGCTCAAATGTAGCTCATGGTAAGTTGTACCGATATCTCAAATTTGGTGAAAATCAACCCAGTGGTTTTCTGTAAAATCGCATTCGCGCAATTTGCCGTAACCCTAGATTAGGGTTGGAAGTGACTAAAGGACCACATTTTGAAATTAAGGCTAGGGAAGAAGATTTTTGGTGAATAAGAATGAAATAATTCGTAGATTCAAGAGAAAGCAATTTGACAAACCTCCAAACTCCAACATTAAGTTTATAGGTTTAGGATTTTTGATTTTCCAGAAAAATCCAATTCTAAGCAAAATTAGGGTTGAGAAAAAAATACGTTTCCTCTTACAGAATTAGGCTAAAAAATGAATAGAAACTAGTTATCGTCCACATGTACAAGATACAATGCCGCATTTTGCTAAACCGGTTTAGTAATTTGATTAATGTGTTGATCATGGCGTTATTTTGAGGTGGTCCTTCGGTACCGAAGTTACAAAATAGCCACATAAAAAAATTGACGGCATTTTAAAGATTACAGAAAAAAAAATTTGTGTGAAGATTTTAGAGAAAACAACTTTACAGCTCATAAATCAATACAAGTAGTAATGACCATCGGCAAGGGAACAGGTTTAGGATTTTAATAAATTTGAGCAACATTTTAATTTTCATTTAAAAAAAATTACATTTCCTCTTAAAGAATTAGCCTAAAAAATGAATAGAAACTAGTCATTGTCCACATGTACAAGATACAATGCCCCGTTTTTCTAAACCGGCTCGAAATTTGATTAATGTGTTGATCATTGCATCATTTCCAGGACCACCTTCGGGTTTTGAGTTACAAAACGACCACATAAAAAATTAAGGTTTTTTAAGATAACAGAAAAAGTTGTTGCAAAGTAACACATTTTTTGTGAAGACTCTGGAGAAAACATTTTTACAACTCATAAGTCAATACAAGTAGTAATGACCATCGGCAAGGCAATAGGTTTAGGATTTAAAAAGATTTTAGCAATATTTTCATTTAAAAAAAATTACATTCCCTCTTTAAAGAATTAGCCTAAAAAATGAATAGAAACTAGTTGCCATGTATATTTATAAGATACAATGCCTGCTTTCTCTAAACCGGCTCTGAAATTGACTAATAGTGGTGATCATTGCAAACTTTTCCATGTGGTCCTTGTGCACCATGAGCTAAAAATAGAACACGGATTTCTATAGCGAACTGAGGCCCATTTCACATTTCATGCTCTCCGCGCATGCGTCGACATTGTCGAAACGGACTGAAATTTTTACTAAAAAAACGGGGAAAGGTCACATTTGTTCAAATTTGCATGATTTATTTTGGGGTTATCTATCCATGCATCCTAGAAACTGCTATATTGTATTAATGTACCCAGTTTTATCTATAACTACTCATAAATTGAGTGCCTTGGTCCAAAATTGTATCGATGCCAAGATAGCGAAAATAACCCATGCGTAGGGAAAGGACCACAAGAATGAACTTTTGCCCTTTGGCCTTGCTTAGTCCTGACGTGTTGTAGGTTTAGAGAAATATTTTTCGTATTCTAAACGGCGAAAGTTCTTGGTCATAATACAACCACATTTTCACTAAACCGAATCCTTTATTTCTGTTATTCGGAAACCAATAGCATATGTGGTCCTCACACGACAAAGCGCTTGTATACATGGCCCGCCTTCTGCTCGAATCTTATTAGCTTACGTATGGTATACATAACACAAAAGATAGTGTTGCTGATATAATACAGTAATATATTTGTTAAACCGACCCTTGTATTATTTGTGAATAAGAAATTATCCTCTTATGTGGTCCTTATGTAACAACGAAACTGGTTCCCCAAAACTGGTTTCCTATTGATTCGGGCCAGTCAATAAAGTCCAAAAAAGTAGTTTACGCATGCGCGGGCTTTTGAGCTAGAATTGCATTGGGTTTAGGTAGGTTGGTCAATATTCAACATCTATTTTGTGGTTATGTCTCCATGCTGTATACAAAGTGTTAAATTTTACTGATGTACGCAGTTTTGTCTGTAACTTCAGAAAAATTGAGCGACTTAGGCCAAAAATATGAGCATATATATAGACTCAAATATATGCCATGACAGCGTATTTCATTGGAAAATCAATAATTTCCTTTTCGACAATGTTGTCGACTTATGACGTTATTGGAACTTTATTATCGCTTCAAACATGTACAAATGTGTTATAGTCAATTAGTGCAGTATATTACCTTTCCAAAAAGACCGAATACTCTGTAGTTGGAAGTATTCCAACTATTGATGGATTGATTTTCTATCTATACCCCCATCTTGAAAATTGAATTTTCCCAAAGCTGTATTTTACTAAACACACCTACATTAGGGACCATTATTTTCTGTATCCTTGTGGTGCAAAACGTATTTTGAAAGCATAAATTGGGAACACCTTTTTTGAAACGGACATTGAAATTTTGACCCATTTTTCATTGGAAAAAGTTACATTTGGTCAATATTGCAACATCAATTTTGGGGTTATGTCTCCGCGCTTTATAACAAGTGTTATATTTGACTGATGTACGCAGTTTTGTTCATAACTTCAGAACAATTGAGCTATTTAGGCCAATAATACGAGCATATATATAGACTCAAACATATGCCAGAATCATGTTTGTGCACGCCGCAGGTGTTGCATACTAGCGGTCACAACATGCCAGAAGTAGGCGATAAATTTATCTGGATATGTCATTTACGTGTTGACCATGGCTTGCGAGTATAGACTTGCAAAGCATAAACCCGTACTTCAGTGCATAACTACAATGTCTCAGCTACGCCAAGAGGTGCGGATCATGTTTGTGTATGCAGCAGGTGTCGCAAACTATAGACCACATCATGCCAGGGGTCGGCGTTTATTTTATAATTAAAAAAAGTAACAATCTTATGAACGTATGATTTTGTCAAATAATTTCGAAAATCGGAATTCTGAAAAATTTCTGAAAAACTGATTCAAATATTCTTCAAAAACTACATATTTCAGGTAATATGAGGGGAAGTTAGCCGCCATAAGGAGCTGCCCGATCGTCGGTGCGTGGAAGCCTCCCCAATAGACGATCATATTTTTTTTTGTCACCCTTTTTACAGTATTCTTTTTTTCGGGTGTTTTTTTTGGTCATCCTTTTCACAGTATTTTTTTTTTTCGGGTGTTTTTCTTTTTGGCCCATTCCTGGGGTCTTTTTTGCCCTGTATTTGGGTCTTTTTCTTTCATTTTTCAAACGAAATAACAATGGAAATAACAATTATTTGAAAAACATAAGCAAATACAATTACTTTACAACTAAAATAACAAAATTATCCCAATGAAGCTTCCATTCAAGTTTGGTGAAATTCTCTCCAGTAGTTCTCAAGATATCTTGCAAACAAGGCCTGTATATACATGAACAAGTAGATGGACGGACAGGACACCGGACACGGATGAATGCATGCACACACACACACCAAAATCTGACAAAATGAAAGGGCCATCCCAAAGAAGCTCCCATCCACGTTTGGTGAAATTCCATTCAGTTCTCAAGATATATTGCAGGCCTGTATATACATGTACAAGTAAATGAACAGACGGACGGACATCGGACACGGATGAACGCAGGCACACCCACCAAAACATAATCAAATGATGGGGCCATCCCCATGAAGCTTCCATCCAGTTTGGTGAAATTTCGTCCAGTAGTTCTCCCGATATCTTGCTGACAATAAAAGAAGACAGACAGACAGATGGATGAACGCACGCAGACACACCAAAACCTAATCAAATGATGGAGCCATACCAATGAAGCTTCCATCCAAGTTTGGTGAAATTCCGTCCAATAGTTCTCAAGATATCCTGATGACAAGAAAAGGGGAAGGACGGGCAGACAGACAGAGAGCACAAACACTAGATGTCTCCCCCCAACATAGTTGGGAGAGAAATAATAATTATAATATGTACAATAATTTTTGGGCAGTCCGTCATAAAAAAACTGCCACCATTATTTAAAAAAATGTTTAAAAATTCTTTAAAAAAATGCATTTAAAGACTATGAATATTCTTATGGAGGCAACGCAGATTGTTCCGTAGCTGCTCCCTGGTATATTTCACGGCCAGAGCCCTACCCGCGGCTGTCTTCTGGAAAAGAGGCACGTCTCTTGCTTTAATCTTGGATTGGCCTGCCATGTGCCAATTCACGAATCATGTCAGAGTCCATGATGGAAAACGCCCGTCGGCCATGAGTCAAATTCTGGAATACATATAATGTAATTGAAAACAATAAATATGAATCAACTTTTACTCAGGGCTTGATTGACTTTATTAATGAAACTATACTCACAGGTGTTTCCCCCACCTCCTCCACCTCATCTTTCTCCTCCACCTCATCTTTCTCCTCCACCTCATCTTTCTCAAAATCAATTTCTTCTTCCATAGCCGCTGCAACAAGCCGGAGGAGTGGTAATTGGCTGACGCACTCTACCCGAACGATTCTCCGACACCGTGGGGTCGAGGTCCGAAATAAATTTCCGAAAGGCCGAGATAGTGGTTTCCGTTAATTTGGCTTTATGATTTTGTTTTCCCCATTTTAAGGCGTTAGAAATAGCACGGTCGAAGTCCAGGTCTTTAGAAGATTTGGCCGAAATAACCTGTGACATTTTTTGTAATGTTTAACCAGCTCATGTAGAATTTCAGTTGCCCAATTTTGGTTTATCAGTCCAATGCCGAAATCAAAGTCAGAGTCTCGCTGAGCTGGTTTGAAGAAGCTGTTCATATCATCAACTCTTCGTATAAGTGATTTTGGGAGGGAGTCTTTAGCCAAATGCTCCTCTAGTAAGCCAATGTGGTGCAGGCACTGCAACACCTGATATAATACCTTGACCAGACGAGAGAATTCCGAGAATGTCTGATTGTCGGTATTTTGGGGGGTCGAATTGTTGGACTGACGTGGCCTACGAAATGTCTGTCCTTCGTTTTTAGGGCCGTAATTCCTGGCCATTTTGTCTGAATAATTTAGAGATGCAGCCGAAATTGTGAAGTAGAACAAAATTGATTTGGAAGAGTGTTGAAAGTGATTAAAGGTCAGGGAAAGAAGAAACAGTTAGTAGGGAATAGATCTAAAATGTGTGACTTACAGTATACTATACGATAGACAGTACTGTAACTACCTATACTGTACAGTGTGATATTTTCCACACTACGATAAGCACTATATAGGATTGCTAAACAACAATGTAACTTTACTAAAGCGTGTTCAAGCAATTTGTCAACACAGAGTTACCCGCGTAAGCAGATAAAACCTGAAAGGTAAATATGGTATTAATCATAAGCACTGAAAAGCGAAACTAAAATGTTACTACATTAAAGCATGTACGACTTAACTAAAGCATGTTCAACTTAACTAAAGCATAAAGAATAATTTGTCTACAAATAGATACCTGTGTAAGCAGATAAAACTCTGAAAGGTAAATATGGTATTAGTTAGAAGCATAAAAGTAATCTTACAGTCAGGCCAAAGTTTACACCGTCGGTGGCTAGAATATTTTCGGGTATGGGTGCCCGTCTTCAGTAACCAAAAAACAAGTCTGAAGACTCCCTTGATTGAAATTGTAGCTTCCCATTAGGATTTCGCGGCCCATCAACTCAATGTTTTATTTGAATTTCGCGGTACATTACTTTGTTTATTGAATTTCTTTTCCAGTGCTAAATAATAAATAAATAAATAACAATGAGAGATTAGTGGGAGATATAAATAGAAGTAAATAAGAATCGCTATATGTACAAGTTAGTAAGTCTCTTTTTGGTTAAGATATACTGGTAAATATGAGTTCACTGTAATCGCGTGTATGATTCCTTTGTCTTGGTACCCCCTTGAACGCACAAAGCCGTCCAGGAAAAACTGGGAGAACCATGAGCGTTTTCAGGATTTTTTGGATCGACTTCACTAACGACGCCCTTGGAAACAGGGTGGGTTCTTCCAGAAATCTGTGCCTGTAACAATTGCTTGGAGTGTGTATTGGGGCACAGGACGGCAGATCTACGTCCTATATTGCGTGAAAGTCAAAGGATCATATTCTGTGTTAAGGCGTCAGTTCGGTGTCATCTATGGGGTAGCGTGTCGGTGTGGTTTAGAATGTGATGTTCTGGTTCCGGATGTTTCTTGTTGTGCGGCGATGTTGGTATTCTTGTGATCGTCATCCGTCTTCTGTTTTCGGTCTTGTCCAGCCCGTCTTTGGTCTTCGGTGTGCCGTGAGGTGCCGTTTAAAATTTTTTGTCGTCGTCAGTGTTCTGTTTGTTGACTCCCGGAAAATGTTCCCATTTTATATCCTCAATCTTGTGTACACCAGGGTCCCATGCAGTGATTAGGCAGTGACGCATGTTTCTCAAATACAATTATTTTAATAGCAATATCTAGATAAAAGTTGACTTAAGATAATCCCAGTTGAAAGTCACTCTTTAAGCATTCTAAAAACAACTTGCACCACTTGTTCTACAACGGTTTTGTCAGCAGGTGGGCATGGGATCAATGGTCCACATCCACAATGATTAGTGTTTTGACTGGACCATGTCATTGTAATCAGTAAGAGAAACATCAACCGTTAATTGTTTACCGTGAGACTATTGTTCACTTAACAAATCTCCAGTGAACCGGTCATAATTCAAAGAGAGATCATGTGCATTGTTGAAACATGGGTTGGATATCAAAATACCCAGTGATCACACAGTCACTAAAATAATAAAAATCATCGTACACACAGCGTTGATATGAGATACTGAGTACCTATCCGATATAACAGACATGTTCCGACGGTGTTGTGCGAAATAGACAATGCTGGGTTTTATAGAAACAATTTAGGAGCCTGGCACTGGCATGTATGTATTTTATGTGAGTATGTAGGCACTGGCACAGGGTGTATTAAACAAAACTCATTTCCTAAAAATCGTTCCTAGAGACAAGTTTCTGATGGTTTTTACCCCTCGGTCAATTTTGGCCATGGGGTATTGTCGTCGTCTTGTACGTCCGTATGTGAGCGAGATAGCCGGAGAACGGTTCCACTGAAGAATCCCAAATTTGGTATGCTTATTTATCTAGTCAAGGACCAGAAGCCTATTGAATTGGGACCTGATTGGGTGAAAACTTCGGCGGCCATCTTTAATTTTATGCGAAATGGATAATGATCCATATCTCGGAAACCATTCAACTGTTCAATACGAAAGTTGGTATACATCATCGATACATCAAGCAACTTTCAATGAATTACCAAACCGGCTTTTCTGATTAGCTGGAAATCCTGAAGGCCATCTTTAATTTATGCGAAATCGATAATGATACATATCTCTGTTACCATTCAATTATTTTATATGAAAGTTGGTATACATCATCGATACATCCAGATACTTTGAATTGGGACCTGATTGGGTGAAAACTTCGGCGGCCATCTTTAATTTTATGCGAAATGGATAATGATCCATATCTCGGAAACCATTCAACTGTTCAATACGAAAGTTGGTATACATCATCGATACATCAAGCAACTTTCAATGAATTACCAAACCGGCTTTTCTGATTAGCTGGAAATCCTGGAGGCCATCTTTAATTTATGCGAAATCGATAATGAAACATATCTCTGTTACCATTCAGTTGTTTTATATGAAAGTTGGTATACATCATCGATACATCCAGATACTTTGAATCAGGACCTGATTGACCGAAAACCTTGGCGGCCATCTTTAATTGATGCAAAATTTATAATATCCATATGTCTGATACCTTTCAACTTTTCAACATGAAAGTTGGTATATTTCATTGATACATCTGGAGTCTTTCAGTGAATTACGAAACCAGGTTTTACCCCTTGGCAACTTATGGTCTGGGGATATTGTCATCATAAACTATGCCCGTCCGTCCAAACATATGTGAGCTAGATATGTCCTAAACAGTTGGAATACTTCTTTGATACATCAAGAGACTCCATGAATTACAAAACCAGGTTTTACCCCTTGGCCAGTTATGGTCGTGATATTGTCATCATAAAGTATGTCCGTCTGTCCAAACATAAGATATGTGAGCAAGATATCTGCAACAGTTTCACCGATGAATTGCAAATTTCATATGCTTGCTTACCTAATCAAGAGCCAGAAGCCTGTATTCATTCGGATAATTCAATATGGTTGCTATGGCAACATAATCTTTTCTTTTTTTTTAATCCATTTTTTTTCTTTCTATTCAGTCGGGGGCCATTCTTTGGCATATCGTACATATAAATTGTATTTCTTTCACAATCGAAAACAAACCTGCTTGGATTATTTTGGCTACTACATGTATCACAACATAGTAAAATTTCAGCCCTCCTGTTTTTCTTCCCTCTCTCTTTGACTTTATCTCAAAGTTACTGTAACTAAATGTAAAATGTACCAAGAATTTCTTGCAGCTCGCGCAACTTTACTGGTGATTTATGCAGATGATCAAATATTTCAGATCTGTGGTTCTGATTTTTTACATGTAAGTATCGTTGTACATTAATATTCACATTATCTTGGTAGAATTTGTAAACCATAAAATAAATGTCACATTAGCCATAGATGAGGGAAAGTAGCTTGGCATAGTCTGTATGTCCAGACAATGTCAACATCCCAGAATTCTGTATTTCAGTGTTGTATTATCAATGTTTTCCTCTAATTAATGTAATATATAATTCTATTTTGTTTCTTAAATTCTTAGACCAAATCTTTGAAGATCTTCTACATACCATCTCCTAAGTTTTCCACATTCCAGAGTAGAAACTGAATTTAGTACCTTCATAAATCTGTCAGGTCCATTTTAATGATGCTGACCCCATACTTGTCACCATCCTCAGTGTGGTCTTGGGGGTTAGCACTCTATGGGGACAAGGATAACACCAGGGATCATTGAAGGAATAACATCTTCCACCCAGATTGTTTGCTGTACATTTGTCATTCAGCTCAGTGGAAACGGTATTTTCAACATCTGTAACATTTAGTGTTTTAGGCTCAAATCTGTAACAGTATTCCATTGGTGACATCATGTAATGGAAGGTGTTTTGCATAACAGCATTGAAGATGCGAATATGGATATTAGAGAACTGAACAACAGACCTTGTAGTTGTATTCGAACAACATGTAACTCCAGCCCAGCCCAGAACTCCCTAATACCTTCCTGCAAAAGGCGAGGTTACAAAAAAGTCAACCAATGTGGCTTGTGACTGTGCGATAATGTGGACTTGTGAATGTATGACTTGTGAGCTGTGACAGACTGAAAATCAGACATTCCTGAATTCACTTGTTATTACAGTAAGATCATTGCCGATAAACAGGTAAATATGTATCCTATTTCTGCTTGATTTTTTCTTGCACATGCAGTTGTTGTTTATATATACATATATTTATACATAAACATGTGCATATCGATTTTGCATCATTTTTGTCTGACATATATCTCCATATATGTCTGACAGATTTGTTGTTTCAGTTCAGTCGGGATGATTGTAACATTAGAGGGTGTGAATGTAGTCTGGCATAGTCTGTATATCATCAGGCTATGATAATGATAACAATTGAATCCATATGAATTAGTTGTGTTGTATTATCAGATACATATGTATATCACAGACCAGAGTTACAGATGACACACCGGAAATTGTTTCACTGCTGTTACGGAATTCCAAATACTTCAACTCGTAATGCCTTTAATGAATCCGAGACAATTCTCGCCCGCCAGTTTTGCCCTTTCCTCCCAAAATAAATTCATAATTACTTTATTACTTTATGTTATACAATGTTTCGGGTAATTTTGACAATTAACTTTCGTAATAATACTCTTCTGGAGCCAAGGAATATATTTATCTCTGCATGCAATTTATTCGCAGAATTTCATGTACATTTTATCTGCCTGCAATGCTGCAACCGATTTTAGGTGGATGAGAACATATTCCATCTGACATTCATGTTCTTGTCAGTCCAGTATTTTGTGCATAACACAGTCCTGTCCTGTTATGGTGAACGATTAACCCCGGTTTTCTGGAGGTTTCCCAAATATCAGTTTAGAAGACCTTTTATGGCTTACCATAATTGTTTTTGTTAACATGTATTTAACTCTGAAGTACCTGTGATTATGGTAACCTACAACAGGTTTTCTAAGAAAATATTAAACATCACAAATGGTAATCCTTGAAAGATCAGCTAGCATTCACGAAAAATCATACTTCATTTACGAATTTAGCTGAGGTCTCCCCCCCCCTCCCTTTTTACAGTTACTGATGAAAGAGACATTCCTTTGAGTTGAGACAGGTATTTATTACTCATCAGGAGAGAGTTGTGATATACAGGTAGATTCCTAATAAACTGTTTTGCACTCACCACCATTATTATTATATTGCATAGAAAAAAAGAGAATCATACCATCTGAACTCTTAATCCTGTAGACCCCTAATTGATTTCTTGTGGGGGGGGGGGGGGGTGTGAAGTGTCCTCCTCCCTTATGGAATTACCAGAGTTTGGGATCTGTTGAAAAGAGAATGTTGCTTGCAGTAATAAAACCTCACAGGACTCTTATCTCAACACATCATAAATTACCAAGCTATCCATGGTGTTGGAAGGCTGGCTCTGTTCTATTATAGTGACAAATTAATGAAGTGCCCAGTTAACTCCTATCAGCTCAAATTTAGCCTTGACCAAAAACATCTGGTATTTATTTGGGGACACTGGAAAAACTGAAGAAACCATCCTGTCTTTATGACCAGGCCTGGTGCACATAAAGATACTGGGGATATCAGTTTTCAGAAGTATATAACAGACAGGACCCTTCTACAAATTTGGGCTGTCAGGGACTTGACTGATTCTGGAAACCAAGATTGTCACCAGACACACAACATCAGGTGCATACAAAATTACCAGCATAATTGCAACGGAAAACAGATATATAGTAATGCTTTATGTAGACCTCTAAAAAATAATCTTATACTGTACTTATCCACAAACCTGCATTTAATTATTATGCACCCATCGCATTTATATATAAATATATGCATGTAAAAAAAATCTCCACACGGGAAGATATACAGCAGAACTGCCTTTGTTTAGAAATATAAACATATGTATATACATGTATAAAGAACAACAATTGCATGTGCACGAAAAATCAAGCCGAATTAGGATACATATTTACCTTTTTGTCTATGATCTTTCTTGTAATAACAGGTAAATTCAGCAATGTCTGATTTTCACTCTGTCGCAGCTCATTCACTAATCCACATTATCACACACAGTCACCAAGCTGGAATGGTCTGAACGAAGGAAGTCGTCGGCACAATAAACGTCCACCCAACTCAATCCATGAGAAGACATGCAGACATTGGTGCTTGTCAGGGTCCTCATTTCCTCTGCCATGATGCCCATGATACAAAGTTGGAAATTCTGATTATCGAGGTGTGATGGAACAATTGACAGCATTTCGCAATGCGATGAATGCTATCATCCATACTGGGAATAATAAAATTTATGTCCGAGATCAGAGTCCAAATGCTCACCATTCCCACTGCAGGACTTCCCATTGACACTCAAGTGAGATCGAAGTCCTAGTCACAATGCCATTATAAACCTCGCTTTTCGCAGGGTATTATGCGAGTTCTGGGCTGGACTTTGTTGTTTCATTCTAACAACACTTAACTGCAGCCCAGAACTCACATAGTACATGTACCGGTACCTACACATGTATATTTCATTTAGTTGTTTAATTGTTCTTTATTGTGGCCAACATTGCACAAATGGAGAAAAAAATACAAGTGAATGTAACAACATTACCATTATAAAATGATTCCAATTAACTGTTCATGTTTGTCCCCTGCATGTTGAGACCTCAGAATTGCTTGTAGTGTTGTCATCTTTTTTTATTATTTTCCAGCTTTGACAATTTGACTTCACAATGAGTTCGATTCAGCCAAATATCTACCCATTTGTCGGTCAGCTAAAACTTGACATGATGGCCGCTAAATATGTTGATACAAAACTGAAAGATCCAGCCGTACATCATATTCTGTAAGATATGGACAAACAAATTATGATCCTGGAGAATGATGGAAAACAAATATATGGTACTTTTTCCTCCATGCAAAGTGAGCTCAACTTCGAGAACAACAAAATTAGATCACTGGAATCCTCGATCAATTGGATGAGAAAATCAACTACCTTCTCTTCGGTATCATAATCACTACCAGCCACCATGATCATGACCACTCCCATGTTAACATCTTCCAAGATGGTGTCAACTCCCAGCATCCAGAGCGTGTTAACCCAGAGCTCAATGTCCTCACCAGTATCCGCAGATTCTGTTGGGGCACTGGCTAAAAAGACTCTGAAAAGAAAGCTGTTTGATCCTGAAATGGAAGAACTTGATGACCAGCTGTTGCGTGAGTTTGTAGACTCACCAGAAGTATTCATGGCAGATGTTACGAAACACCATTCCAAAAAAGGAAAAGGCAGTTCAAAAGGCAAGAATTCCAGTAAAGGAAAACAGAAGATGGTGAAAAACTGTGCAGCCACCAAGTCGGCGAAGATGGTGAAAAACAGTGCAGCCACCAAGTCGGTGAAACTTACTGAAAATCCAGAAATGATTGCCACCATACTGGAAGTCGGAGAACAGCTTGTGCAGTCTATTAATGATTCCAACACCATCAAAGACCCACCAGCCAAAGACCTCCCAGCTAGCACAAAAAATTAGATCTCTAAGAGACTTGTATTCCGAACATTATTTTTCATGGGAACTGTTTGTCTCTCGTATAGTTTAGGTTAGCTGTAATATCATTGAGAGTTCCACTTGTTTTGATATGCATAGACATGTACAAAGTAATCTTTTGTTCCGTTCATTTTTGTATGACTTGTTTCCCTTTTGTGGTTAGAGGAATGGCTGACTGTGTGTACCCAGCACTGTACATAACTTTGTTTTCTCGTGTTCTTATCCACACGAAGTATTTGTTTCTCGTATAGCTTAGGGTATCTGTAATATAACCTGTTGCTCCACTTCATTGTATCGTTCTGTGCACTTACACCTGTAGAAAACGTGTGTATGTCTTCCATTTCATTCATTGTTTTCTCTGTTCATTGTCAGGACTGTTTCTACTTTTTGTACTGGAATAAGAGCTGATAGTGTGTTTCCAACATGAATCTTATTGTATATGTCATAATCCAGCAACATGCTGAAATATTATGCAGATCTATGATTTGCCATGGTTCATTCTTGCATTGTCAACGATTAAGCTTTTTTCCTTTAGTGCAGTCGCCCCATTTACGTTTTGTTTTACTTAAAATTCTGCACTGGACATCTCACGCCAGGGGATAATGTAATGAAAAAATAAATCTGTTAGTAATAAACATTGAACATTTAAATGCCTCCTGTTTCACTAAACATTGCATTTACCTGTATATATTGACTTCATATCATCGGATTGCTTCA
>JAVTVY010013055.1:0-57637 GCA_036873755.1 Hanleya hanleyi
CTAGACCCCAAGGGGAACCAGGGCTCGCTTTAGAGCATGAGAGATGACCTGCAAAAAAAAAACCCTTCCAAAAAATTTGCAGGTCAAATCCAAGATGACCTGCAATTGCAAAATTTGACCTGCATTTTTTTAATAAGATTATGTGGTTCTGCCTTCGAATGTGTGATCACGCAATCTTTTTTGATTGTACGCGTGCCGCTAATCCAAGCTGCCTTGTTGAAAATTTCTCACCGTTTGAATTTGCCGTTCGTACTTCGAACACAGCGAGCAGTTCATTTCTGTCACAATATCATGTCCGGTTTTTTTTCTCCTTTTTCGTAATGTTGAGCCAGTCGTTAAACCCCCACGATCGTACAGTTGATACTTTTGCCATCACACAATTTATTTCATTATTTGGCAGCCCGGCAAATTAATCTGTCAGTTCATTTTGGCCAGTCTCTCAGCAACAAACGAACGGAAATAGGATTCCTAGAACAGCGGCGCACGCATGCATAAAGACAGTAAAGGGAGACAACAGTTCTCTATTTCCAAATAATGCACGAGTAGACTCCCCTGAACATATTTACTTTTGCCATCGATCTGAACTCGACCACGACGATGTATTTTGTGTTGAAAAAGATGAAAAGTTTTCTACCTTTTGGACATGCCGTCGACGAAAATGATCTCCAGAATATCCACTGAACAGAAGATAGGCCACTTTTTTTCTATTTCTTGGTTTACGGATTGAAGGCCCTAAAAATTCGGGTCGGTCGGTCGGAAAAAAAAAAAAAATCTCCATAAAAAAAATTAGCACAACAAAATTAGATTTTTAAATGTTGAAGTAAAAATCATGGCCGGTATCTAGTATGCAGCTGCCTGCTGAATGTCTGATCAGTGATAAAAGCTTGCATTGTTAACCCATAAAACAAGAAAACGAGATGGAAAGTGAAATGTTGAACGGAATCTTTCTCTTATTCTATTTGTGAATGTTACAATGGTGATGACAGTATCCATGTGATAAAGAAGGGTTGAAAGGTTGGACGCCATTCAATAGATTTTTTTGAACACCTGCCATAGGCACAGACCATCAAGGCAGGTCGACGGACGTAAATGACCATGACAATATCCCTGCATTGAAAAATTGTGACATAACACCAAGAATAGTTTAGTTAAACCCGCCATAGGCTAGGCCAGACCGGACAGGTTAATATTAGAAAGGTGGACAGACGTACTTAACAAAGACAATATCCCTATGTCCGAGGGTTGAGGTTAAAAATCATAAAACTGAACTAGCCTTGTATACATTTGTATATGCAACTTTGAAAATGTCTTGACTAATGAAATTCATATCACATATTACTGGTGATGATTGAACAGGTTTCGAAAAATTCGAGTAGAAAACTTTTAGTCACCGGTTTATCATTGAAATTCAACTGAGGCAAAATATACACTATTCGAATATTTGACCGTTTTGATAACATCCCGCTTTGATAAGTTTTTGATCTATACAAATCTTGACATCGGGAGACGATCGTATCGCTTCTGTGCACTCATAAGAATATCGAAGACATGTGCACAAACAACACATATCGCGTGCCGAACGACTGCAGAATTTTCGCAAGAATGTCATGTGCGCTTCCGTCTCCGAAATTGGCAGCTTGAGACGTCCTGATCTCCGTTACCATCAAACTGTCGCAGTGTTCGGCTACGATATTTCAGATCGTTTTATCTGAATTGGCTCTGACAAACCGATGAAAAGTGTCACTCCCGTTGTCTATCGACAAATGCAGGAAAATTCCATTAGCTCCCACCATAAGGCACTCTCCAAGCATTGGGTAAATGCCAAGAAAGCTATACATTTGTGCACAGAATGGCGACTACAACACTTTGCGGGGAGTATTTAGGATAGCGCCGCCACGTGATGGAAGAGTTGTCTTCCCTCGCGGAGAGCTGTTCCAGTCCATCACAGAATTTTGCAACAGGGTTTTCCGGATTTTTTTTTCTTCATTGAGTCGGCGGAGAAAAAAAAGGACCATTTGGAAATTATATTTTTTTTCACAAAACCCGTTTTTTTGGGTCGGCGGATCCGTAAACCAAGAGAAAAAAAATATCTGGCCATAATAACAATTTCTGCCACAGAAATTATGACCTGCAATTTTTTTTTTTTTTTTTTTTTTTTGCAGGCGAATTTTCACATGGCCTGCAACACCTCAAATTTGGCCTGCAAATTGCAATTTGCAGGCCGCCAATTCGAGCCCTGATATTGAAGGATGAATCACTATATTGAGACTCCTGATCAGGATCCTTATACAAGTACATGTATTAGAGGGATTACCATACAATAGATGAAGGATGAATCACTATATTGAGACTCCTGATCAGGATCCTTATACAAGTACTTCTTTCCTGCATGGATGGTGTCAGTTCAGATATGGATTAAGTTTATTCAATATCCAGTATTATACCCAGAAACAAGGAGGATATAATGTCATAAATGCAATCTGACATCCTCCATGGATGACATGTATGTGAAAGTGTACATACATGTCTCATCAACAGGACATGATATAATCATCATACATGTACGTACATGAAGTGGTATTTTTTGATTTGTCATATTTTTACTTCATCAGTGACCACTATATACATGTAGATTCACAGTTTTCTCAGGACTTCTCTGAACAAATATTCAAATTAAGTACATGTATGAAATCCTATACATTGTCAATATAACATGAAAACTCATACAACAATCAGGTGTTGTAGGAAAAACTGATCCCAAATAAAATTTATGCATTATACTTCAGGTACGGCTTATAGCGTTGGACACACCGGTTCTCATCAGATCACCGTAGTTAAGCAACGTTAAGCTCAGTCAGTACTTGGATGGGTGACCGTGTGCTGTACTGGCTGGGCTGATCAGTGTCCAGGGTAATAGGAACTGTGAGCACTCTTTGTGTTCTGACACATGTAGGCACTGTCATAATATGGCTGAAACAAGGTTGAAAACGACATTAAACCCTATTATTCACTTACTCATAGGAATTGGAATATTATCACAAAGTGTCTGGAGTGATGATGGATACATGTATACCATACTGTAATCCTGGTTCTTTAAAAGACTTACTACAAGAACTAAAGTTTCATTAGAAACAAATCGAGCAAATTTTTAGAATGCAGAAAGTTCATCATAGATGTACATGTACCCTTAATTCTGTGACACTATAAACTCATCTTGGCTCGACTGTTTGGTAATATGGCGGCTCTCCTTAGCACGAACAGCATTCATACAAATATACTTAAAGTTAAACAAAACTTTACTCGTTTGAAAATTAACTGATAACTACTGATAATTTTTCAAAATTTCAAAATGATTTTAGAGGGTGATCAAATTTATTAGCAACACCAACTGAATTTTGACCCCAAAATTGAATTTTGATAGGGGGGGGGGGGAATTATTAGAGAGATTACTATGATGTGCATATACCATAGAGAGCACAAACACTCTGGACACAGGTGGAGAGTTCATTGTTTTTCACCTTTCTATATGGTAACAAGTGGTCTAAATCACTACTGACAAACCAGCAGCATTCACCATCTCTACAGTCTGTTTATGTATCTACATGTATGTTTATAACCACTTCACCCTCCAGGTACAATCATACCATTTATATTACACATCAAGTCTGGCTGAGTAGACCTGATGTAATTGAGGCCTTCTATCTGTGTTTTAAAATATAATTTGATTATCTCCAGATAAAATATCATCAGGACATCCCATCTACAAGTATTTGTGGATGTAAAATTAATGGAAGTCTGGCGTGTTAGTACTGTTACAGTCTGGGAGCCTCTGGTTTGTGTTTCTCCTATAACAATAGATATGTCTGAGAGCTTCTGGTTTGTGTTTCTCCAATCACAATAGATGAGTTAGACATCCCATGGAGACAGTCTAACCTGGTATACATTTCTCACTGATGGAGTATAGAAGTACCCTGCTATCAATATACAGTATATACTCTACAAGAACCACCTCAGTCAGCCAGACTGAGACCCAAGGCCATGTGGGTAGTATTGGCTGGACTATTGCACTTGAGGTCAAAGGTCACACAGTGTCAGGAACGTATCTGGCTGCCTGTACATTTAAATCTGGTGTGACTTGATCTAACCCCAATCTATTAGACTAGATCTTGTAATTCAGATAATGGACATGCATTGTCTTGCTGAAGGCAGTAACCATACATGTATATCCCTGATTCATCTGTCCTACTCACTGTTGAGAATGTTCATCCATGGAGATATTCAAAGGTTGTATTTCCACATATATACATGTATGGTAACGCCTCACACTGTATTAATGTTTTTATGCATTTACATGATACTTAAAGTACATTATGTACTTCCAATTGTGTGGGAAAGGACAAGTGTATACATGTTCCATGGGCACCACATTCACTTCAAAAGTTGATCAATTACATGAATCTTATACATCTGGAAGGGTAACTACTGCCTATCAATATAACAAATTTCACCAAAAAACAGCAAATCATCAAAATTCGAATGATCCTTTTGATTGGATACATCATGCCTTCTATTGAAATTTATCAAAGATCAAACAGGTCAAAGGTCAATCTGACAATGCCCCCCCTCCCCTTCACAGTTCAGAGGTCAAAATGTTGAAAAATGTTTACCTGTCCCAGGTGACAGATACACATGTACATTTGTTCTACCTGTCCCTTGAATGTGTCAACCTGCATAATGTTATCCAGTATTTACAATGAAGAGAATGAATTTTATTGATCACCAGAATGGAGATTATAAAAACATGTGGATGATAGAAACCAGATTGGCAATGATACTTCAGTTATCTTTAGATGATTTTGAAAGCTAAAAGTAAGATGGCAACATTTTCATGAATTCACAGACTTGATGCACAGAAAAAAAAAATACTCAGTGTATGACACACATAACTATTTCACCTGTCACAATTAAGACCCTACATGTATAATATTATTTCGACCCCTGTCCCCTCGGGAATTGTTAAAAACACTGCCTGTGTCAAAGGATATGGATTGTAATAAAACTTCAGGTATACAAAAAAACAAAACAAAAAACATTGAGGTTGAAAGGTCAAAATTCAAGGTGAATGTGTGATTTCTAGAATCATATCAGAGAAGTGATTTACAGCACTCCTGAGATTTTCGAAAACAAAAGACTGCTACATAAAATAGTTTCTGAATAGTGTCAATAACTTTGGGCAATGACTTCTGATTATCTTTGTGCAATTTCAGGACAAAGTGCAAACTTCACCACTACACAGCAATGTGTTGTATGTACAATTTGTGTAGGCACAAGGTTCTGTTGGTTGTATTTCAGTCAGAAATATCTGCACATAACTTCATACTCTGGAATACAAAAGTAAACAGTGCAGGGAAGCCTGCTGAGATGATATATACAATACATGTACATATATATGCCAGCCTAGACTTGCCAGTCTTGCCATTCGCCACTTACAAAGCCATACCTCAAGTAGCACATGCAGCTATTCTAGAAATTTGGGAATAAATCCGAAGTAATAAAAACATGGAATCCCTCACAGCCACAAAGATGCAACTGAGAGAAAATAGGAACTGACAGGAGGCATGTGTCAGAATGACCTTCACAGTGATGTGCTCTCAAAACCTCTGTCTTACAGGATTGTACAGGGTTACACTAACACCATAGCACCATACTACTTCCTCATGTTCATCTCAGAATAATCCTTTCAACACAATAAAGTCTTTAATTTGGTGATTCTCTCTGACAATAACAAAGAATGGTATTGTTATATGCATCTTCCAACATGCAATCCCTGAGCATCCCTGCACAAAACAATTTTGCATGCCTGGCCGTAAAACTTGATGCTGTGGCATCATAGAGAGAATCAGAGAATATAGCCATATTGCTATTAGATACGGTTACTGTGTTTTACACTTAATAGAATACAGTGTACATGTGGGATTGTTTCTTCCCATATAATACTCCGTAAAACCTATGCGGGATAACATGCTGGGATAATTCACACACGTACATGTACGTGGGATGAATGCATGCGACGCAGGTGGCCAGTCATGACGCTTGACATGAGCTGCACGCATGCACTCCAGCAATGTTTCTGTAAGTGTGTCGTTCATATTTTTAATAAAATACTGATTAAAATAATGATTCAAATTACATGGGAAAAATAACCCCATATTGACTTGATCATGGAATGAAAATTTCCACTCTCGAGAATGAAAAGACATCCCAACCTCACCTGGTGGCTCAGTTGGGATACATTGTCTCCGTAAAACCTATGCAGGATAATGTGCTGAGATAATTCATTCCACTCACTTATGTGGGTTGAGCACATGTGATGTTGGTGGCCAGTCATGATGCTGACATGAGCCGCAGGCATGATGCACTCCAGCACCGTTTCTATCAGCATTTTGTTCATATTTTCACACCATTACAGACACTCTATGATTGGCTAGATTTTTCCCCAATTCTCTCCACGGGCCATGAAAATTCTAGATTTGTTTTTGAATTGACCAATCAAGTGGTTTAGAACTGTCATGTTATGAACTGTTGTTTCTACAAAACATACGGCCTATAGAGTTGGACACACCGGTTCTCGTCAGATCACCAAAGTTAAGCAACATTGAGCCCGGTCAATACTTGGATGGGTGACCGGGTGCTGTACTGATCAGTGTCCAGGGTAATAGGAACTGTGAGCACTCTCTGGCACATGTAGGCACTGTCGTGATATGACTGAAACACTCACTCATTCCTTTGTACACTGCACCTTGTGTATAATGAAAATTGCATCAATGGAGAGACCAAGGATGTGTACAATCACTATATATATATATCATGATCATCGGCACAATGAATTGTACCCGACAATGGATTACGCATGGTTAACATGGCAAATTGGGAGTGTGGACAGGGACTGCTGACATGTGAATAAGGTAAACCTGAGTTTCCTTCGAGAGTGTTGAGTGCAGCAGTCACCCCACTGAGAATGTGTACAGGGACTGCGGACACGTGAATGGAGTCAATCTGTCGAGTACTGCATTGGACACATCATTGAGAGTATGGAGTGCTGATTGCTGACATGTGAATGGGATAAATCGAAGATGGAGTCAGTGTACTTGAGTACCGGTACAGGAAAAAAGATCGGAGAACAGGGTAGATCTGACTCATCTTTGACTCAAAGTGTTCGTGTATAGGCCAACAATTCCTGACCTATGAACTGGGTAAATCTGACACACTGTACAAATGTGTGGAGTGTAATCAAGTACAGGCAAAGAGACCTGAGAACTGGGAACATGTAGATTTGACTCACCTTTGAGTGTGTGGAGTGTATCCGCCAACGATTTGACACACTGTGTGTGGAGTTTACTTGAGTACAGGCAAAAAGACCTGATAACAGGGTAAATGTAGATCTGACTAACCTTTGAAAGTGTGGAGTGGATCTGACCCTGCGGACTGTACATCAGAGGTACAAACTGTTCATGGTGTGTAAATTCATCTACAGCAGTATCTCTTCTTCTCATAGACACCTGCTCATTGGCTGGAAGAAAAAGAACAGGCCATTTGATGAATGACAAATGACAGAAAATTAAAACTTTGACATACAAATCTATGAAAGCTCCTAGGCTGGCAAAACTTTCCACTTGAGGATAGTTGTAATTTAAAGAGGTAAAAGCGTCATTTAAAAAATATTCAGCAAATAACATATTTCGATAAAAGTTATTCAGTAGTTGAAAGCAACTATGGTGAACGTGTTTCTGTGACCTCATTTTTTAATATCACGGGCATTGAAATCACACTTCTGACATTCTCTGAAAAACGTAACAGCACCTGCACTTGGCTCCAGTGCCTGAGATGACGTCAGAAAACGCGCACTGGCATTCCGAGCGTGATGCTTTGCAACGTCATACTCGATCTTAGAACTTTTATCGCACTGTGACGGCTTCTAATGTGACGTCATGGATACCTGATCACGTTATCCGACATCATCTCAGTCATTTCCCATTTTCATGTTGTTCACTAGACCGAATTGAAGAATCTGACAATATTGATCCCTATATGAAATACGAGATTTCAATACTTGAAAATCTTTTGGCAAATGTTGCAAGTGATCATGCTGTTCAGTTTACCCGAACAACTAAAATCACGCTACTACCTCTTTAAGTACTATAAATAGTCGGTGGGGACATTCATGTATGTATCTGACCAAGAGAATGGTCACACCCACTTCATTGCATGTTACCACTGGACCTTACATGTGGTGTACACATTAATACTAAGTACCGGAACAAATATCAGGTATCCCGCCATATAATTCCATATAATTTTCCCATACATGTATAGCCGTTTTTAGTGGTTTGTGACCTAGTAGTAATACTGTACTTCATTCAGGATTCCTGTTAACCATCTGAACTGCTAGATGTTGATGAGGTTTATTTGCGATGACAAAGGGCTGACAGCATAATCTGTTGTTACTATCGACCCACCTGTTGGTAAAGAGGGGTGAGATGTATGTCAACACTATGACCAGGATAATTAGCTAATAGCTGTACCTTCCAGATGAACCCATTGACAGGAGTATATATGATTTACAAGTTGCATGTGCCCTAATCCTACATGTATGTATGATTTACAAGTTGCATGTGCCCTAATCCTACATGTATGTATGATTTACAAGTTGCATGTGCCCTAATCCTACATGTATGTATGATTTACAAGTTGCATGTGCCCTAATCCTACATGTACATGTATGTATGATTTACAAGTTGCATGTGCCCTAATCCTACATGTATGTATGATTTACAAGTTGCATGTGCCCTAATCCTATATGTATGTATGATTTACAAGTTGCATGTGCCCTAATCCTACATGTATGTATGATTTACAAGCTGCATGTGCCCTAATCCAAAAAGACATTCCAGTTTTCACATTATCCGACAAGCTGTACCATGCCATGGGGTGAATTTGTAACTCAATTATGAAGAGAGATTATGTCAAGAAAACAGTACAATAAATTGAGGTGTACAATATTTAACCACAAATTTTCCAGGAACTTGGTTTAGCAATCTCTCAGTATTCTGGCAAGTCATTTCAGTATTTGATCGTTTAATCCACATATGTTGAAAAGTTTTGCACATGTACAAAAGAATTCCACATATGTGTAGAAAAGTTTTAAATATTTGCAAAAGTTTTAGACATACATGTATGTTGAAAAGTTCAATACATGTACATATGTGGAAAAGTTTTACACATGTGGAGATTTTTTACACATATTAACTATTTCACATATATGTTGAAGTTTTATACATATATGTAGAAAACTTTTATACATATGTGGAAAGTGTTGAAAAAAAATTTATTCAACATACATGAACATGTATACATGTGCACAACTTTTTTACATAAATGCCAGCTCTAGAGTTAATGGAAGGAAAATAGGACTGCTTCATGTCGTATAATTTCTCGCGAATGTTTGATTATCTAACAACCGTTTCAGCCTTTGGGGTTTGTTTTTCGTCTCTCTGGCGATGTGACAAATTTGGAACTACAGCTCGGACACGAAAGCTTATAATATAAATAGTAGTACATTACTGTAGATTCAAGGATTATACCTATAACCATCATTCCTAAACGCAGCTCTGCTCATGTACCAGTAGGTAATGCAGATCATACAAATTGCGGTAGCTTAGCTATGTATGGTATGGAGTATGATGGATTCATACAACATACATACAGGACATAAAAGAGGGTGATCGGGTGGGGGGGGGGGGAGGTGTTAGCAGGTTACAAAACCTGAATAAACAATGCAATGATCTCATATACAGGATCAAAATACTACATGTAGTATAGGAATAGTCAGGTCACAGATTTACAAACACACAGGCTTGGTCTCTTAGTCATTTCAATGTCAGCTTTACTGAATACTATTTTATCAATGTGGGCAGTTTGTTTCTTTGTTTGCAGGTGAAAAGGCGCCAGACATGATATCGGGGAGCGTGTAGAAGTAACAACTATTTGACATATGTGGAAAAGTTTTGCACATATATGTAAAATAAATCAACTATTTCACATATATGTTGACAAGTTTTATACAAATGTGGAAAAGTTTGATACATTTGTGCAAAATGTTTGGACCACGTATGTTGAAAAAACGTTTATTCCACTTACATGTACGGTAATTTCCCTAATAATTCACCTTCCAAATTTAATTCGAAAACGGTCGATTTTTCCCGTCGTGATTTTCTCCATCCTAATAAAACGAAAACGGGAGCATTTTCAATATACTCGTGAAACAATAAATTCGAACACTCCCGTTTTCGTCGTGGAGTTCGTGCCGCTGAAAGTAAAGTGAATATGTTACTCAGAATAATTTCTGTACAACTAAATCGTGACTAACGATACGCGTTGACACAGAAATAAAATACAAAAGTTCACTTTTTGTGGTTGCGAATTCTCCATATATCATAGAACTATGATCAGAAATCCCTAACCGGGTTCTTATTAGCAGGAGGTTGGAGGCGAAAATGCCCGTCAACTGGCCATTTTGAGGCACCTACGAGATCAATAGAAAAAAAAATTAACGGCAATTCGAACGATATTTTCGATGTCTCATTTTCTTTAATAAACAGATGATATGGAAGGACAAAGATATAAATGTTTCCCTCTGCTTGTCCCTGTCAGGGCTTCCGCGTAATAGTTAGTTTGTGCACAACTCCTATGTCGAGGGAGCCATTATTTCATTTCTTCAGATGTGCATGATCTGTCTCATACATTTTGACTGCAGAAAGGGAGCAGTTGAGTATTTCATTTGTGCTACGGGGAGATGTCAACAGACATGGATGCTGGTGGTTTATTCACTCACCAATCCAGAACGACGTTTCCATGTAATAAAATGACAGACTGTTTCCAACAACATGATAATCCAGTTTATAATCAACGAGGAATCAACTTTATGGAGCGGATGAACATAAAATATGCACCCTCGCTGGGTCAGTCACATTGACATCTCACGAGTGACGTTGTAGACAAGTCAATGTACTATACAACCCGATCATCATTGCAGGAATTTAGACGTTTAGTTTTTATGTATTTTCAATCCTTGACAAGCTGGACATTTCACCTTTTACTTCGTGTTTGATGGATAATGAACCAAACGTCGGCATCACGGTACAGATTTAACCGGAAAATATGGTCGACTGACTGCAGGCACGTGTCGCAATACTGTCGGGCTATCATCCCTATTGCAGTAATGGAAACTTCCACTGACCCGGTGTTGTAATCCCACAAGGCTTCCCGACGAATCGAATTGGAAGAGTTCACTTTCAAAATAGGGAAGTAAGGCACAAAAGTTTTCAACACGCATATCGTGAGGGCAGATTTTTCTTTCGTTTCGTAGACTATATTTCTTTGTATTTCATTCTTGAAACTTGCAACTCTGGCGGACAAATTCACGACCTACGCAATTTAATGACGATAACTACACAGGGAATGATGGGGCGGGCGGGTTACGCCAACTGACATATTTTAAGGATGGCCCACAGTCTTTTAAATGAACTATGATAGAGATATCAAACATAATAAACGGTTATCAATAGATCACAACGATCACGGTGAAGCGGTCCGCCATTTTGGATCTTCCGTGAATATCAGCGTAACATATATAATTCGAACACAAGCGTTTTTCTGGAATTAGCGCGACAATTAATTCGAAAGTAGCCAATTTTTGAAGTTGCTAGTTTCATCAGTGCATCGCGAATTATTAGGGAAATTACCGTACGTGAAAAAAGTTTTAGACCTGTGGAAAAGTTTTATACATATGTGGAGTTGTTTTGCACTTGAAGTGATCGCAAACCCTCAAGTAAAGTTTCCATCAAATGAAAGACTTTTGCGAGCAGTGTTGGAAAATATTTATTGTAATTTTTTACGATTTTATTACACAGAGAAAACTGCAAATAAAGCATGGTATTCTATGGTGGTCTGTTGCAATCATATCTAGGTCCAGTGACGTCACACTGCCTTAATACATATATTTCAAACTGTGTGTGCACTTTCCAATGCTTGATTCAAGTTTAAGGTGTGTATATTTTGAGTTTCAACACAGACTCACTGTTCCATGTGCATGTTTCACCAAAATCGGGGAAATTAAATACAAGAATCAAATTGACTTGTCACTTATGAGTTACTATCTCCCAGATTTTGGTGAAACATGCACATTCATGATTGGAACAGTGAGTCTGTGTTGAAACTCAAAGTATAAGCTCAAATCAAGCATTGAAAAGTGCATACAAAGTATGAAATATATGTATTAAGGCAACGTGACGTCACTGGGCCTAGATATGATTGCAACAGACCACCATATAAATACCAGGCTTTATTTGCAGTTTACTCTGCGTAATAAAATCGTAAAAAATTACAATAAATATTTTCCCAAACTGTTTGCAATGGGATCCGGACAAAACCCCCTAGGACAAAACACCCATGGATAAAACCCCCTAGGACAAAACACCCACGGACAAAACCCCCAAAATTGAAAAGTCAGACAAAACCCCCATCTCTCATAAAAATAGCTATTGCAGACAGAATTTCGACATTTTTAATATAGAAATTCATAAAAATCTATTCTCTATGATCCTTGTCATTTTTTTTGTGTATTTCAGCTATAAGGATTATAATTTTTCTCTTCAAATTTGTAAGGAAAGGCTGGAGGGAAAATGGCTGCCCACCCCCTGGTACTTTTAACAATGACAGTAGTGCACTCTATATGACATTTCTTGTGCTAAATTTCTCCAAAAAAAAACTTTCCTGATAATGATAAAGACAGTTGAATAAATCCAAGCTTTTTGTAATATTTTTCACATGTAAATATATGTGAAATGATCAGGACTTTATATTCTCCTATATTTTACATAATGATATCCAACAAAAAGATTCTTTTCCTTTAAAGTGATAGTAAACCCTCAAGTAAAGTTTCCATCAAATGAAAGACCATTGGAAACTGTGTGGAAAAATATGTATTGTAATTTTTTACGATTTTATTACACAGAGTAAACTGCAAATAAATCATGGTATTCTATGGTGGTCTGTTGCAATCATAGTTAGGTCCAGTGACGTCACACTGCCTTAATACATATATTTCAAACTGTGTATGTACTTTCCAATGCTTGATTCAAGCTTAAGGTGTGTATACTTTGAGATTCAACACACTCACTGTTCCAATGTGCATGTTTTACCAAAATCTGGGAAATTAAATGCAATATTCAAATTCACTTGACATTTATGAGTTACCATCTCCCAGATTTTGGTGAAACATGCACATTGAAACAGTGAGTCTGTGTTGAAACACAAAGTATACACACCTTAAGCTTCAATCAAACATTGGAAAGGGCTCTGTGTAATAAAATCGTAAAAAATTACAATAAATATTTTTCCACAGAGTTTCCAATGGTCTTTCATTTGATGGAAACTTTACTTGAGGGTTTACGATCACTTTAATATACTTTGTTGCTTTAAAATTAATAACCTTCAAACTGCATTTGCAACGATAACGGTAAAGACAAATTCATTTTCAAATTTGAAAATTTTATCTTTTAAAGCAGTTATCTTTGCCAAAATAGACATTTTACAACAGGAAAAGCTATAAAATGTTTAATCATCTGGCATTTGTAGCAAATCTTTATGAGGAGATGTTGACAGAAATCCTTCACAAGGGAGATCATTCACCATGTTATTTCTTTTATTGCTAAAATAGCACAGGAAATAATGTGTGATGGGGGTTTTGACCAGTGGGGGTTATGTCCGGTGGGGGGTTTGTTCTGGGGGGTTTTGTCCATGGGGGTTTTTGTCCGCTGGGGGTTTTGTCCTACACCCGTTTGCAATGGTCTTTCATTTGATGGAAACTTTACTTGAGGGTTTACGAACACTTTAATAAATAACTATTTCACTTATGTATAAAAGAATTTTACATATGTATCAAACTTTTCCAAACTTTAGTTTTATACATCATGTAATTCTTTTACACATATGTTGAAATCTTTTTGACATATGTACAAAGTTTTTCGACATATATGTCAAATAACCGATTAAATACTGAAACGGCTTGCCATAATATCTACGTTCAAGACAACATTCCTATTGCAATGCCAGTGGCTCATTTATGTACATGTAAACTAGTGTAATGATCTTTGTAGATGGCTGTTGTCAATCTTATCATTGCAATATGACCATGAGGCAAAAATGTAGTAAAATGTAACAATGTTTCACCCCAAGCATGATCAGTAACTATGAAGGAGTGAATAAGCTTAGGCCGTCCACACTTGAATGCACGTTTCCCCCGTCAGCTGCTCACTTGTCATTCTACCTACCACCCATTATATTCATTATTTCCATAAATATTCATTATTTGTGGTTTCCCTACTTTGATGCAATTTCCAAGCACAATTTCTTGCTTTGAACATGTTAAAATCAGTCAAATCAGGTATAATGTTTAAAGGTGAACTGCAAAGCTTTTAATTTTACCTAAATTGTTGCTTATATACATCTTAAAGTTGTCTTATGTGACATAAATTTTATACATTTTTGGGGCAAATATAGTTTGCAAAATTGTACTAATAACAATATTTAAGTTATCCTGTTATAAATCCGTCTTGAAAACTTGCATCGCTTGTCTCTCTTGGTTTGTAGAACGTTATGACGTTATAGTGGTCCCCTTCATTCAAGTTTTATTCAAATGTGACGTCATGCTACGTCGGATGAATGAACGAGGACCACTATAACGTCATGACGTTCCAAAAACAACGGGAGGCAAGCGATGACGTTTTTAAAAGTTCTGGCTCTCGGTACAAGTTTTGACTTCTCATATACCCAAAATAAAACAGTAACCCACAAAACTATTACCACACATAATTGTAACAACTATAGAAGTTCTTGTTTTATGACATTTTAACAGAACATTGGAAAGCTTTTCAGTTCACCTTTAAGCCAACCTCATTTTGCCCTCAAAGATACACATGTACATGTACATCAGGATAGAAATTGACAAGATTGACAAAATAATATGCTCCCATGGAAAGTCCCATCTGGGGAGTAACTCATTTGTTTAATTCTCATACATGGCAGCCAAATGATGTCGGCCCGATTTTATTTCAAATAATAAAAAATGAAAAAAAAAACCCTGCCCACATCAATTTTGAAAACGGGAAACAAGAAATCAAGTGTCATTAGCCTTATATTTAATTTCAAGTTCATGAACACCATGCCATGATGCAACATTGAGGAGTTGAGTGAACATGCATATATCTATCTCACAAAATACAAGTACAATTTTTTCCGTTTGACACTTGAAAAAGATTCATTTGTCCGATGTACATGTACAAGAACATACACATTTCAAATTCACTTTTATTTATTTGGCTTGACCGAATAAGCATCACGCCAACAGAACTAAACAAACATAAAATTTATCTATATATAATTATAGTAAATAAACATAAGATTATGATACAATGTACCATAAACATGTAGTAGGCATGTACAACATGTAGCAATATTTGCCCGCTCTTTTGTCCCTATTTTGTCTGTGGTGCCCATTTTATCTGTGATGCCCATTTTGCCGGTGGTCATTTTCTCCTGTAAGCCCGCAGAATGCCTTCATCATTAGTCACATGCACTACACGGTGAATCTCTGTATGCCACCTTGGCTGAAATGACCTGTTATGTAAATGCAGTTAGTCGGAACCAAGCAGAATGCTCGATACACTATACAAATATTGCATGTTGTAGCGTGGGACATGACGATTTGTCAGCTCGAGAAAAGTGATGTACAACGAGCGCGCATGTCCCACGCTACAACATGCAATACTTGTTTTATTACATGTATACCGAATGCCATACTTGAAAAAAATGGGGACTTTAAAATCATGTGAATCAGGATGGTACGGTGAAATAAGCATATGATTGTGTTCAACAATGCGCAACCATAGTTGATTTCAAAACGCTGTGTCAATATCGACTGTTCGACCTCGGCTTGTTTGTCGACTCAATCGCATAATTTGGAAGAGTAATGTTCTCGGTGATCTTACGTACCTTTGTAAAAGATGCCAAATTTATTTCAGTCAATTACCAAATCACATTCACTAATTTCTATCACCAACGGGCCGACGTGCAGGGCCGTAGCCAGGATTTACTGAGGGGTGGTTCGCCTTCACTCCAAAAGGGCATACATGTATCAGGGGGTTCGCTGTATGGGAAAAGGGGCAAATAGGGGGTTCGCTTCAGTTTGAAAAGGGCATTTATATGAGAAAAATATATAATATTTCCGAAAGGGGGGTTCGCCCGATCCCAGAAAACCCCCTTGGCTACGGGCCTGACGTGTACATACACGTCAGGCGGCGACGTAAATACACATCAATCTTCATTTCGGAGAGTATGTTGGCGCGCGCACTATGGGAGGCAACTCTTGGTCCGGCAGATGTCGCCGTGGAATAATTTGTCATGTACAACGCTCCGCCGTGGTACATGACATTTATTCAACGGTAAGGCAAGATATGACTGCATCATCACTGAACATCACGATTTGTAGAATGACACGTGACAGGCTGTCAACCAATGAAAACATTATGAATTTACATGAGGTATAATAAAAATCGTTGTACATGTACAATGTACTGTAAGGGGAATGGCTCAAAAATCAAAGCTCTGCCAGATAGTGCGATACAAATTTTTAACTGACATTGGTTATTTCTGCCTAGGTTGCATATGGAGGTTCACAATGTACATGTACATGTCTTGGCCAGCATAGATAGTCCAATAAGTTAACATGAAAATTAATTCAATTTTCCTTCAAGTATATGTATGGTACATACATGTAGTGATAAGGTTACATGTACTTCATGGCTGATATTAAATCTCTGGAACATTTCAGACTGTCAATCATTTACATGATGTGTGCATAGATGCAGGTTGATACAGCTAACCAATTAACTTATTAATCAAACTGCTGGAGGGTAAGCACTGCATGTGATCCTGCTAGACAGTGTATCAGTTACTACTCCTAGAGCTCTTCTCACCTGTAAGTCTCAAGTGGAGGGGTTCATATGCATAGCTGTCTACAGTAAAATTGTCTTGGTATGCAAGATCACCATCCAACAATCCCACATACACTGTGTACATGTATGGCTCTCTTCACAGGGCTTGAAATGAGAGGTGCAAGCACAGGGCCTGATCCAGGCAATTTCGAGCCCGTCATAACGGCAGCCCACACAATTCGGAATACTCACCTCGGCAAAAATAATGTCATATTAAAATAATTCCTATTCAACACCATGTTAAACATTGCTGAGGTGAACTGCTTATGCCACAGCATTTACCTCGGCAATTGTTGATTGCCGAGGTGAATTGTGTGGGCTGTAATGGGGTTCCAGTCTTTCGTTTTTGAAAATTGCGGGAGTGCTGTGAATCAAACTCCTAAAATTCGAAACTTACTAAAAGGTGTGTGTTGTCACAATCCTCCAGGTTATAACATAGGGAGATTTATGTTTGTCAAGTGCCATGTTTGACACTCCTGAGCTAATTTTTAGGAGTTAGGATCCCCACCGGCCTCAAAAACGACCAGTACGGTTTGGGCACCCAAACGAATTATTATTATTTTTTTGGCAAATTCCTTAGAACTCTGAACACGCTGAATCCAATAGTAATGCAAGTAATGTTACTAAATATCAAGTTGTCAGACTGTATTTAGACCATTTACATGTAATACTCCCACAGCTTCCATAGGCTTTGACAGTCCTGCATCACTGCTTATTTCACTATACAGTATCCTTTCTGGACGAGAAGGTTTTTCTCTACCCAGTGTGACAATGGCCCATTCTGCATGGATGCTGGTCAATGAGTCATTGGTGACCAGCTGTCTGGATACACTCAGACACTGGATGTCACAAACCTCTAACCACATGTTCTACATGTACATGTGCCGTGCCTTTTACACCATCACATGGCCTTGTAATGTATCTGTCTTAAAACAGTTCAATTCCAGAATCACTCCAATGTCACCCTTTCACTGATATCACATGTACATATTGGCACCATTTGTTGGTTTTCGAAACAATAACAAGTTTCCATGCCTGCAAATGGAAACCTACATGTACAATGTATGCAGTTTTTCCCTTCCTGTATGAACAGAAATATGGATCCTAGCTTTATCATAGTTCATACCATTGCATTCAGTGCAAATTCAAAGATTTCAGGTTGATAAAATTACAACATGATTATTAACATGCTGTTGAGGAAATAAAAATCTTATCATTATTATGCAGATCTGCCAAGTCTCACGGAACTTCTGTGAGTTACAAGAAATCTGCTCTGATCTCATGGAAAATCTTTTCCGAAAATAACATGAGATAAATGGGAGTCTCACGGAATTTAATCCAAATATTTAACACAGAGTAAATAGATGTCAAATTACAGAAGAAAGTCTCATGGAATTCCGATACCATAACTTAGCAGCTCTGATTATGGGAGAGAGATCATAATATTGATGAATCACAATTATAACATTTTCGAGGGCTTGTATTATTAATCCTAGTGAATAAGCACGTATTATTTTTAACATGAAATTTTAAGAAGTTCCAGGAAGCCCAGGAGCATTTTATTATACTTGCATCATATTACAGTCCAACAATTTGGATTCCGAAGATTATTGTGGCATTGAAATATTCCCCATTTAACACAATGTTAAAACCTGCTGAGAGTCGGACAAAGTTTAACTTCTGTTATGGCATTGACCTCAGCACTGCTGATTGCTGTGGCTAATTGAGGATTATTCGGAACATGTGACTTTCAAGGCATATATTCAAACAAATGACTAGTGGGTTACATAATAATAATATTTCACTTTTCAGAAATGCTGTGACAGAGACTGAGAATATTTTGGGTGGGATGGGAAAACTATTGAGTGAGATGAGAGAGAGAGAGCTACATTGTATATAGCGACGATCAAACAAAATTCTAAGTATTCAAGTTAATAACCCAGCAATCCAACACATTAAAACATACACACCTTAAAACTTTTGCAACAAACTGATTTCTCTCAAATAACCTTTAGAAGACACAGTCTTCTATTCTAAAGTGGTTGCTCGATAAAAAGAATCTCTTACAATCTTAAAATCTAGATACAGTTGAGATCTATACACCTTGGGACTGGCTGTTTTTTTAGTAAATGTTTGTGAGTTAATCGTGTATGGCCGATTCTACATCGCCTGGTCATGGCTTGATAGCCTACAGTTGAGTGAGTTCAGAAATGGAGTACATGTATACAAATGCCATAGGTCTGACTGTTACATTCAGTAACCAGCCCTTGTCTATACAATGTTAGAAGCAAATGAACTAAAAGTGTGTATCTTCAGATTATACTAGCTAGATGGCACTGACACTCATCAAACACTAACAGCTCACACCACTAGACTCTGGCACAGTACCTTCACACACAAGACGAAATAAGTGTGACTGATTATGTACATTTCATAGGCTGAGCATTTGAATTCCATCATTGATTAGTTCAACTCCTGTGATGATTCACTTGATTTTTGTTTTGAATCTGTGCGAACACAATATGGGGGGGATTAGGTTTAATGTCACACTCAAGGTTATTTCACTCAAATGATGACAGCGAGTTTGAATGGTGGAGGAAGCTGGAGTACCCAGAGGACACCACTGCCCGTGGTAACTAGCAAACTTTGACATGCATTAGCGAGCGGGGTTCGATGGTGTTACCCTGGAGACCCATACACAGCTCTGTCCATTCAACAGGCAATTTCAAATTTGGATGGGCAAATATTGGAAAATTTAACATGGGAGAGATGGAGAAAATGGGGAAGTTAAGCCTGTCCAAATCTGGCAAAATGTGATATTTGTACAGACAGATTTTATATCTTGGCTAAAACCCTCAGCCTGATTAGAATGCTTTATAAGCTTATGACTCAAGCTGGTTTCTTCAAAGGTACTTGACAGCAATAAACTGTAATTTGATGTTCCCTGACATCAAACCTTAATCACTGATGCTTGTAAACCCTATCTCAAACTGAAAGTTTGGGTCATTTCCAGGAGATCAGATAAAGGTTCCTGCTTTCCCTACATTTCCTTACATATTTGAAACTTAGAGTCCGTAAACTTCTGAATGACTGGTCTGACCTATTATTACATGTACATGTAACTACAATACAATGTAACCACAAAGAAACATTATAGATAAGGGAAATACATTATTATATGTAAGTAAATATAGGCCAGTAAAGCCCTGGGGAAGATTTCAATGTTGTTTTCACCCCATCCTGTTAGCGAATTATGAACTGATGCAATCAAGACACATAGGACACACAGATCGAGCGTTGTCGAAAAGGCTCTGAACATGAATTCCAGCACTCACGGCACTTTTGGTCTGTTCCGGTTGTCTGCTACACTGAACATGTGCAGGAGGGAAGGCGGGTATTGTACGTATTTCGTCTCGTTTCGTCAGATTTTCTCAATGAAATTATGAAACACTATCAGCAGTCCCAACTGAGGCGGGTTGGGTTCTTGTTTATCACATTATAATCATACAGCTACATTAACAGCTACATGGTAGTCGGGTTAACTAATAATCCGATTATTTCTCACAGTACTTGATCAAACAAACTGGCCCCTGCTGATTGTTTTCAGTAGAGTGTGGTTTAATCAGGCTGAACTGCCGGCCACCCACCATGTTTTATAACAACAACAACGACGAGCTTTGATTGCCCAATTTGTTGACAAAGCGGCTTTTATTATGCTTGTACAAACGAGTAAAAATTAGACTTGATGACTATACTTACGTAAACTACCAAAGACGTCTCCATCTGTGAGAAAAACTGACGAAACGAGACGAAATACAATACCCGCCTTCCCTCCTGCACATGTTCAGTGTAGCAGACAACCGGAACAGACCAAAAGTGCCGTGAGCGCTAGCGCCACCTTGCGGCCGAAACCGGCATTACGAATAGGGCAAAAGGCGGATTACACATTTTCTCCAAAATATATTTCTACAGGATGAATGTATCACTTCTAATTATAAAATAAGACTCTGAACTTTTACTTTGTCCAATTTATACAGTTCCTGTCAAACGCATATACATGTACATGTACTTATAATTATAATAATAATTATATTATTATTTTTTTATATTTATATTTTCTACAAATATTTTTAAATAGTATATTAAGCTTACCTTCAGTAAAATGTAATTTTCTTCCTTGACAATTTCAAATTTCCCCGAGTTGATCAGGTTTATAAATTATGAGGAAAATAATTAAAGCTTAAACACATCTTCTCTGTTTTTGGCATGTTCCCGGAGATTATAGGAAGCAAATAGATAAAGCAGCATGCTAATATATGGTCCATGAAATATGTGTGCAAAGAATTTATGTGCCAAAAAGAGCGGGGGTTTTTTGGTGACGGGCGCTTTTACGTGGAAATCATGTAAAGTACATTTTTTTGTACTTTTTGAGATTCAACTCTTGTTAAAAAAATCTTGACAATGCGATGAAGTGACCACTTGGTCTTAAAGGCGGTTTGCACCTGTTGTCATAGTTGTGGGACAGCCCCTTATTCATCGATTTCCTGTTATAAACGGCGCATATTTCGTTCATTCGGAATTGACATCTCTACGGCGGCATTATGTTACAATGCTGGTCAGTAACGTTAAACATTTATTGCAAATCATCAGATTTTTTTTTACTATTAATATGATTCCATCACTCAAATAAATACAGAAATTACCGCTTAAACCCATCTTATTTCACGTTGATTCAACATTGGAAAAATCGCATGTGACCTAATGTCAATTTGTCATTGCACAGTACCAGAAGTATTATGTGCCAAATTGACCGAAAAAGAAACAATGCAGGTCGGTTGTTTGACATTCATTTGAGTCCACAGAAACAGATGCTCTAATAAACCTAAAAAAGATTTATACAGATGTTTTATTTCAAGAAATATCAGACATTAATTAGGAAAGCGATTCACAACTCCCTGTGATTTGGAACCCACAAAACTATTGTATGTACAAAAAATGATGTAAAAAACAAGTGAAAAAATTCTCCATATTTTCATGTTAGAGCACAATCACAGAGTGTCCATCCCCCTGCAACACTGGCTAAAAATTGCCTAAAGATCCAGGATGGTGACACTGACACTGACTGGAGTGATGGTGGTGGGATGGGCAAACGCATGCTGACTGGGGCAGGAGAATGACAGCAAGAGAACGCAAACACGCGCGGATCGGGATTACTAGTTCTGTTCGCAAAGAAAACAAAAGTAAATTTCCGAATATCAGCAATGGAAAAACGTTGCTTACCGTATATACTTTTGAATCCCGGTATATATACACAGATCGTAAAGAAAATCAAGCCAAGAGGCAGGCAAAGAACCGCCTCCTGTTTGGCCATTATGCTTCATTCTCCGTTCTCCGGCAATCTCCAGTCAAGCGATATGTACAAATTCCGAAACGGAAACGGAAACGGATCACGGGTCTACATGTCTTATGTACGAGGACACTTCCGATTTGTGGATTTGTGTCCAATTAATACACGATAGTCATATTCCTACGCACGATTTTAAATCCGTAAATAAATATTTCACTCCCAGAGCGCGCAGAAAGTGACAAACTATTCACATTGAAGAAGGAGAGAAAAGCAATGGAATTACGGCTTCTCTCGCTGGTATATTTGCTCCGACTTCACAAAGAAATATATATATACCCACATGCAGGCACGGCGGAACAGGGGGGGCCGGGGGGGCCATGGCCCCCCCAATATTTTCAGCAAAAAAACAAAAAAACAAAACAAAACAAACAAAAAAACCCCGAAAAAAGGCAGAAACTGATAAAATAGAAAACGATAAAGCGGAAACCCTATATCTGTATTGAATGCAAATTTTACTTTTCAATAAGCATGAGGGGCATGCTTGCTCATTTCATCATCTCAATTAAGTCATGGTTTGTCTGTCAAATCCGTGCTTTTACACTACAAACATGTCCATGAACGAATTATTGCCAGTCAATATCTCCATCTGGTTGCTTTGGAGTCAGATGTTGTTTGTTTTTTTGTTTTTTTTTTAAATTTGTCCATAGCAATAATAAATATATACAGTACAAACATTGATCTCGATTAATTAGTTGGTACACTGTTTATGTTTTATGAGTCAGATGTTTATAGTCTACCCGAGATTTTCTTTTTTTAAGATACGCCCTCATGTTGTTTCCTCTTGGACTTCAAAGAGTTTGTCCTTCAGCTTCTTCTCTACTTGGGGAGCTTCTTGAAATAAGAACATGAGTTCCTTGATTTGAATGGCATATGCCGGTTAGGCAAATCGAATACACCATGTCCAGTGTGGTGTTCTGATCTGGATGGATTAGAGTTCCAGTTGGAATGGCTTATGCCATCCCCCTCTTGTTATGGCATAGCCATCCTTTGTCTGCCCAGTTCCAAAATGTATGCCATGGAGTTCCTAGGAGTTCCAATTCTGTGCAGCAAGATTTTAACATTGTAAGAGATGCTTTTTATCGAGCGAATACTTTGGAAGATCTTTTTAGTCGGGTGACGGAGGATTGCATCTTGGGATATTTGAGCGAAATCGGGCTGTTACATAAGTTTTGATGTGTGTCTGTTTTAATGCTTTAGATCACTAAGTTAGGGACTTGAGTATGTAGAATTTTGTTTGATCGTCGCTATATAGCTGAAATATTGCTGAACGAGACATTAAACTTATAATTCTCTCTCTGTCTCTGTCTCTCTCTTCTCTCTGTTTGGAATGCCTTATGTCAGTGCCTAGCATGCTCCAATTTCAAGAAGCTTCCTTAAACGTAGCCTTAATCTAATTAAACGGAGATTCCACGAAGGTAGCGTATTGCCCAAAAACACCCTCCGTCCGTTGGTTGATATTTTAAACGGGCAGTTACAGTAATACATGTACAGCCCTAATCTGCCTACAAGACCTGGTATGGAGATCCGGTATACACAACTGTATCATGGAGGATGGCTCATTCACACTCATAAGTTGACCTGTGTTCGGCTCCACAACAAGCATGACAAGTAGAAAACATCTGTGTTGTTTAGATATCTTTTGATTGAAATGATATATATTTAACATTTAATTTATTTCTACTTCCGAACATTCTAATTTTCTTGACGGGGAATATAAAAAAAATTAGAAACAACAAAACAGGCAAAAAATACAGAAATTACACGTGTGAAGATTTCTTGTTTTATTCCTCGGAAATACGCTAGAACGGGTCTCCGGCCATCTAAGACCCCTGGAGCTTCCGGGGCCTGGGCGGCCCCTGGACCCTCGCCTATTTGTGCTGTGATAGTGGCCCCCCCAATCACCAATTGCTTCCGCCGTGCCTGACATGTATATAACAACAATTCTTGAAAGATGTCTCTATTTTGACAAAAAGGGCAAAACATGTCAAGAAGGTCATGGAACAATTAAATTCAGTCGAGCCTTCCCGCATCACGCAATAACAATGCACATCATGGGTGTCGCCAGGATTTGTTGATCGAGGGTCGTTTATACGCTTTAAGCCTACCTACTGGAGAGCCCAGCTACCGGCCTGTCTGGCTTTTTTATTGGATGGTATTCATGAAAAATATTTTCGATGAATTATGAAAATTAATTTAAAGAAAAATAAAAAAAAATCAAATATGACAAACTTTTTTCTCTTTTTTTCTCTTTCATTTTGACTCAAATCAAGTCTCTTTGATGTCAAGCCGAGTTACTGCAGTTTCAATTTTCTACCAAACCCTGACCTCTATGACATAGAAATATTTTTCATAATTTATTGAAAATATACGTAGACATCTACCATCCAATATCCCACAGGCCAGGCAACTATGGGTACTGTGCTGTCCAACGTGGGAAATAACATACGGTTGGGTGCTGTTACTGCATGCGTGTGTAGTTCGTGGTAACAGTCACTGGGTCGTTTAGACTCTCCATGGATCGAGAAATGCGAGAGAACTAACGGGATAATACACGGGGCATAGAGATGCAATGTAACCCAGTTTTATCATTGGTTCATAAGGGTCCGTGTAACCTTGCACAATTCAATTTTCGTTGTTTTTGTTTTTGATTTCCTCACATGAGCAGTGTGACTAACGTCACAGGACCTACGAAGTACAGTAGGCATTAGGACTCGAACACGAACTGAACTCTTGGAAATCCCCACCCCCAGTTGAAATCCTGCTCATATTAAGATGGGCACCGCCCAAGTCAGAATCGCCAGTGCTTTTCATCAAAAATCATCAGAAATTTTCATCAAAAATAGGTCAGCTCAAAACTTGTTGGTAACAGTCTCTTAATGCGCCTTCATTCCAAAATAAATAACGATCGCCGATTTAATTTTACAATTTCTTAATTAAAGGAAACAGATTGAATAATATAGTTTTAGTAGATTTCAAGCTTTACGTGTGAAAATACATTTACATCTCTTTAATGGTTTTCAGTGCCCTTGTCCAGGATCAAAACAACTTTTTGAATCACATTATTTTCCCAACAATACAACACATTTTTATATATAGTACTATGGTAGAAAGGTAGCATTTATGTAGTTTACGGTAATTCAACTCAAGACCCTACACCTTCTATGCACAAGATAATAATGATTCTATGTGATTCTCCTGAGCATAGCCGGTAAAGACGAATAAATAGCGTCTCTACATCTTCTGTAATAGGGCCATGTGGCATAGTGGACTATTTCAATGACAGGGTATTTTTAGACGGACAGTAACTGATACTCATTGGCGATAAAACGCTGGAGCAAAACAGACCACAGTTTTCTTGGCAATGATGAAATGATTGGATGTGAAAGAGGATACATGTTACAGGCTAAACCTTACATATATATATAGCAATATATTGAAGTGTTAATTATAAATCTAATTTTAATCAGAATTATTTCAGATCAGAACTTGATGGTAACAATGCCCTAATGCACGCTCATGCCAAAAATCAAGGTGCTAATGTCAACGGTTCTCCTTATTTTGCCGACGAAAGGATTCGGATGGACTCACTCATTACCGGACAATTTGCGGTCTGTAGCCTACTTCGTAGGAATATGCATGGAGAGACATGAGAGTGAAATGATTTAGAGATTGCCGCCAATAAAAAAAGATACCGGTACCTTATATCAAAATGCATTATCACCATTTATTCCTGACCAACAGCCGATAAGCTTCAGGGAAATACTGATTGCCGAGACGCACATATAATTCGCTTTTTCTGGGGCATTTAATTTCAACGTATACCATTGTACAAATAGAAAAGGAGCCCAAAATTATTAGACCTGTGTGCCAAAATCCGAAACGACAACTGATAGGCCTATTGTTGGCAATCGTTTCCGTTCCCCTACTCCTAAACGATTAAAAAGCAAAGTGACTCCAGGTTAGAATATAAATCTGAAAGGAATAGTATTTCATAAAAATACTCGTACAGCTAGTAGTTGAGAAAGAGTAAATTCGGTTCACTTGACCGTTGTCCTACTTTTCCCGAGAGGTCAAGTGGACCGGATTTGCTCCTGCTTTGACTTCGCCTTTCTCTTCGCATTAATCTCTGGTAATGTCCGGAAGAGGCCATGGCCGCTATAGTTCCGGTCTCATGATCCGGTCATATTCCTCCGCAGTGAGGCGGTCAATTCCGCGATGATAAAGTCCGAGTAGACAAGAAAATCCACAGTCACTTCTACTCCCCAAGTCACTTGTTTTTGAGACGTCACTTCCGGTTGACCTGCAGATCAATTCAATTTACTCCCAGTCACTTGTTTGTGGGACGTCACTTCCGGCGTAACGTCTGTGTCCTTCATGGACGTCACTTCACGATACTGCTCAGTTTAACGGACCAATCAGCGAGCGAGAACATTCAACGAGTCAGAGAAAAAGAACCCATCAAACCCTCGTAGTTCAATTTTTGTTATACAAGAGTTATGCCCCTTTAACTCAATTATTTCCCCTTATTACAATTGCTATGTGTTGGATGACAGCGATTATGCATTGGCGCATGGTTTCAACGAATTTTTTTACGCTAATCACAAACTTGTATATCCACATACATGTTACTGCAACATCTAACTATCTGTATCAACGGATCTAAGTTACGATATATCTGTGTATAGATATAGGTACCAAGAACCAGTGCATATCAATAAATACTTTTTATTCATAGAGTTTTTCGAACAGGAGAGAGAGAGAATTAAAGTTTAACGTCGCATTCAGAAATATTTCAGCTATATAGCGACGACCAAACAAAATTCTAAGTATTCAAGTCAACAACTCAGTAAACTAATGCGTTAAAACAGGTACAAACATTAAAATTTGTACAACAAACCAATCCTCTCAAATAATCTAAAATACATCTTCCAGCGTAGCTGCTCGATAAAAAGTATCTCTTACAATCTTAAAGTCTATGCAGTCTATGAGAATATGTTTCACCATGAGATCTTCATGGCATGGAATACACATTGGGACCGGCTCTTTTTTTATAGTAAATATTCGTGAGTTAATCGTGTATGGCCGATCCTCCATCGTCTAATCATGGCCTGATCGAAGCGTTTCTGGCTGTTCAGATGAGTATAACCAACAGTTTTTTTTGAACTCGTGAAGTTTGTTATTATCCATAGTATGCCATAAAGATTGAAACAGCTTTCTTACATAAGCACAGATAGATGGTCTGAAATCGCTGTATGGGATTCCAACAGGATCAACCTCTTTATCCAGAGCTGCCATAGCCATTTTATCAGTCTCAGTATTGCATTGACTAGGCACCCAACAAAACACAATATCTATCTGTTGATCAAATCTAATATCATGCATATAATTGTAGAATTTTCAAGATGGTAGGATGGGTTGAATTTCCACTTTTAATCGCTTGAAGGCATGATGGCGAATCCGAGAATATGACATATTTTTCCTTCTAGTGGCCCCAATACCTTCCAAAGCCGACAATAGAGCTTTTGCCTCTGCAGTGAATATGGAACTTTTACGTGGTAGACGATAGGTTTTAGTTTTGAAACTAAATTTAGTAGCACATGCTACTCACTCACCATCTTTAGAACCATCTGTAAAAATAGCCTGATGTGATCTGTATTTCTCTCTCAGTAGACCAAATTATTACAAATTTTTATTTTTTGTTTTATTTGCCAATTCATTATCATGCAATGTTACATATAAGTATATATATATATATCTATATACAAAAAAAGAGAAAAATTGTCGTCTACATAAATAAATCTGGCACTTTAGTTTTCATTACTCACACATAAATACACATATCCTTCCACTCACCCCGAACCGAAATATAGTAGAAAAATCATACATATATATATATTAATCCTCTTTTTTGGCTGATTCAAACGATAAAGTTGTTATATAAATAAGTGGACATTTAGTCATATATACACATTTGAATAGGTTCTGCTGACGTTTCACATGTTATTCACATTTTACAGTGCCTCATGTCTTTTTTTTTATAGCGGTCAATCTTAATAGGGTATATGTCATTTTGAATGATACACTATATTATTGCATCGTAGACCAAATTATTGTCTATACACGAGCTGGCTCGTGTCTGTATTTTTATATTTCGTCAGTGAAATATCTACTTCTGGTTTGGCTAACTGCCATGGTGGAGTTGGCAAGAGCTTGTTAGGTAAAATTTGACTAACTTTAATACCAGCTGCCACAATGTGTGGTTTCATGCGGATTCCAAGAGGTGGAATAATCGAGGGTTTCTTTAAATAGAAATCTGCGTACTGAGGGTTGAAGATACACTCATATGCAGGATTTGAGTGATTTGATCGCAATTTCGTGATATATTGTAGCGATAGTTTACTTCTTCAAAGTTCTAAAGGATATTCATCTGCTTCGACATATAAGCTTTCTTTGGGTGATGTTCTGAAAGCACCGAGGCAAAGTCTTAGTCCTTGATGGCGAATAGGATCCAGCTTTGCCAAGTTTGACTTGCTTGCACCATTGTAAACAATAGAACCATAATCAAGTTTGGAACGAACAAGTGATCGATATCAATGGAGAAGAGTTTGCTGATCTCCTCCCCACTTATAGCTGGCAACTACTCTCAACAAATCTATAGCTTTCGTGCATTGGCTTTTAAGCACTTTATATGCGATTGAATGTTAGTCGTTGGTCAAACAATATGCCTAAGAATTTGACCTCTTTTACAGGTTTGATTCCAGTTCCATCTAATGTAAGTATTGGATCTTTGTGCTGGAAATATTTGCTGCAAAAGTGTATACAATTTGTCTTAGCTCTGGAGAATTTGAAGCCATTTTCTAGACACCATTTCTGAATTCTGTTTAACAAAGTTGTAATGTTCTCTCAATATCGCGTATACTTTTCCCACTACACGATATGTTGAAACCGTCTACAATTGTGAACCATCAGTTGATTTATTCAGAACTGCAGCTAAGCTGTTGATTTTGACACTAAACAGAGTAGTAGACAAAATACTGCCCTGTGGCACACCCTGGTCCTGATCGAAATGATCAGACATGGTTGTACCTAAACGAATTTGGAACTTTCTATCATTCAAAAAGTTGGAAATAAAAACGGGTAAACGGCCTTTTAATCCAATATTTTGAAGATCTTTCAGAATCCCGTATTTCCATGTAGTATCATAGGACTTTTCTAAGTCAAAAAAGATAGAAACCACATGTTCATTCTTGGCGAAAGCATTCTTGACATACGAATCTAATTTGACTAAATGATCAATGGTACTTCTTTTTTGACGGAAACCAGCTTGAATATCAGTAAGTTTCTTTTCAGTTTCCAGGTACCAAACAAGACGATCATTTATTATGCGTTCCATTGTTTTGCAAACACAGCTAGCCAGTGAAATCAGGCGATAATTACCAGGGTCTGTATGGTTACGGCCAGGCTTTCGTACTGGTATAAATATAACATTATGCCATGACGGTGGAAAGTCTTCTCTTGTCGAAAGTCTATTGAATATGCGTAATAGGATTTCTAGAGAAGATTCGGGTAGATGTTTCAAAAGCTGATAATGAATATTATCAGGGCCTGCAGCAGAATCGTTAGCTTTCGTGAGAGAAGCATGAAGTTCATCAATTGTAAACATAGCGTTATAGCCTTCATGGTTACCGGAGGCGAATTTAATTTCATATTTCTCTTCTCTTTTTTGGAAACTTTGAAATTTAGGTACATAATTTTCTGACGACGAGTTTTTGGCAATTGTTTCGTCTAATTTATTTGCAATTTCTACTCGTCAGTAATCACCTGGTTTCCATCGTTGAGATGATGAACGCTGGACTTGGAGCTTTTACCTTTTATTCTTTGGATCATATTCCAAACTTTTGTTTTAGGAGTATGTGTATTGATCTTAGAAACAACTTTTCCAAGAATCACGTTTATTCTGTTTCATGGTAACTCTGAGATCATTCCAATTTTCAGGATGAGGATGTCGGCGGAAATATCGCTCAGCCTTCTTCCTACATTTTCTTGCTTTTTTGCAGTCACCATTAAACCAAGGTTTCTTCATATGTGCAGCTCCTGAAGATGTGGGACTTGTTTGATTGGCAATTTCTATCACCATATCTAAGAATAACTGTATGGGATCTGGAACATCAGCGAAAGAGACTGCTTGTAGTTTTTGTGAACAATGCTTTTCAAACTCGAGCCAGTTTGCATTCTTGAAATTATACCTTGTGAAATGGAGGTCAGCAGCTGAATGAACAGCTTTTAAGACAGTGGGAAAGTGATCACTCCTACAAAGGTCATCATGAAGATCCCAAGAAAATTCTTCAAGTATAGGAAGGTCGCAAAGTGAGATATCTAATGAGCTGAGGTTCCATGAGCTGAGGACAAATGTGTATAAGAACCATCATTAAAAATACACAAAGAATTATTTGATATAAAATTTTCAAAAACTTTACCTTTACAATTGTCTTCATCATCCCGGAGGATATTACGACCGTTAAAATCACCCGGCAATAAACAAGGTTTCGGGAGCTGATCGTAAAGATTCTGAAGTTCACTAAGCCGGAGACTAACAGAAGAAGGTATGTACACTGTGCATAATGAGAAAACAGAATTCAAAGTAATACGAACTGCTAAAGCTAGTAAATTCGTTACTAAACCAACGGGACTGTGTAAAACACCCATTTTAATCAATACTGAAGAACCGCCTGTAGCTTTTCCATGTTCGTCTAAAGCATAGGAATGGTAAGGTGTGTATTGGCGAAATTTGAAATGATCTTTATCTGCTTTCTTCACAAAGGTCTCGTTGAGACAAAAAGCTGATGCTTCATAATCTTGAGTTAATAATTGGAGTTCATTTAAATTTGACCAAACCCCTCTGCAATTCCACTGAATGATAGTTGGTGACTGAGTCATTTTTATTCTGTATAAAGAAATGATAAAGCCATGATATATAAGGTTAACTTACAGAAGGTTAACGTTTTATTTTGGGTAATTCTTTTTGACCTTTTTTTTTTTTTCATCAGTTCTCTCTCTTCTTTTTTACTTTTCCCCTTATAAACATCTTTCTCTCTGTCTTGTCCCAACAGGTCTTTCGACCTTTGGTTCAAGGAAGTCTCGCCTTTCAATGGATGTTCATTACAATCAACATACTCTTCGTCAGAGAGCATAGTTGAATCGTCGGTTGGAGTCGAGGTAGTATCGACTATTTAGGATCCTTGCCGGTTTCGATATCTAAGGTTTTCTCCTTTTCCTCCTTTTTTGATTCGGGTTAGCTTTATTACTAAAAGACTGTTGATTACTTTCATCTTCTGTGAATTCATTCATTATTTCCTCATTTGGCGTAAAGGTTAAATCTACACCAGAGTGAATAGGGTTAATGAATGAATCAACACATTGCACAGATGCATCCTGACCCGACACACAACCAGTATCCGGTAAGTTGTCACTCTTCAATTCAGATGAGGTAACATCTTCCGGAGTCAATGCGATGTCAACACTTTCAGTATGATCAGAAGCAGACTTCTGATCATTTGGTTTGTTATCCACACAACTACAAACCTCACTATCACTGACATCTTCATCGTCCGAACCACAATCTTCCTCCATCTCGTCGAGGAGATACGCGTAGTGGTTAGCGGTTTTCTCGTTCTCTTTTGTGGTTTTCTCGTTTCCATCGGCGAAGTCTGTCCTCTGATGACCGATGTTGTTTGTTTTTCCTTTGATGGCCTTGTCATCAGAACCTACAGTCTTCCATACCTCTACTGTTCTACCCTGAGGCTCTTCAGCTGACAGATGTTTTTCTGCCTGAGAGCCTCTGCATAAAGTTCTTTTCGAACTTCTCTGAGGGGAACAGGACGAGGACTCAAGGAATCATTTCTTTCATTGTTAGTCACGGTATCTCTAGGTACCTTTTGGCCTTTGGTCAGTTTTTTAAAGTATCCTTCCTGATGACAAACTAGGCATTTATATTTTAAAGGACACTTCGAGTTCATGTGATCTTCTGATCCACAAGTATAACATGTTTTCACTTGACCTTTATACCAAACAGGACGCCTCAAACCTCCAACTAAAATAGAAGGAAGAGTACGTTTGAAACTCGACATCCAAATTCTTCGAACTCCTGTCTCAAACTCTCTATCAAACGAATAAAATTCTTTTTCTATAGAGAGAACATCACCATAGAACTCAAATGCAGTTCTAATTGCAGAATCTGGGAAATCGCATGGTCCTTTCATCTTTACAAGCAATTTCCTTGGTTCTATTTCCTCAAAATGACCACGTTGATCTTCAACGCGAATGACTTCCAGGATTAGGCGAATATTAGGAATTTCATTTGCTAGTGTGACGTTCCACAGGGTATTTGATACCTGTACAAGACCTGTAAGGACTGACCGTCCTGATCCAACAGTGTGTTTCAATGCGTCGTATATATCAATCGCATTAGCGTTCTTTAAGCCTAGGAGTTTCGGGCTCAGTGGTCTACCAAACTTTCTAAACGCCATAGTGAAAAAAATAAAAAAATCAAAGTCCCACTAGACAGTTTCACTACAACTACAAAGAGTGACACGCACACATCTCAACAGCGTGCTCTACACAGAGTACACATTGACTACCCCCCGAGGGAGCCTCACCTCAAAGGTGTATACTACATCCAGTGTCACTAAACAATGCACTCTCTCCGCAAGAGAACCCCAGGTCTAGGCAGAACAATATCCCGGCTCTAGGTCTTGCGAGTTGCCTGACAACACCGAGGAACAAAAGAACAGAGAACAGAGACTAGCACACACCTGTACACTCAGGGCTAAGCCTACGACATACAACTATATACCTTTACTATGGTACATGTATTCAACCCACCTCGATATACAAAAATATTGTGTGCAAATCGACCTAAGCTAAACCAAACGAAAAACGAACTAACTACAACGTAAACCAAACCAACACGAGACTATATACACCAGCAGAATACGAAATATTTACAGACAGCGAACAAACAGAGAAAAGGAGAGAGAGACAGAAAACAATCCGCCAACCCTCTCAGTCGCAAAGACCGAGAAGGCAGTAATGGCAGACCTCTGCCCTCCCAAATCGGGCCAAACCGGGCCCAACCGACAAAGACAAAAAACGCCCTGAACAGCGAAAAACTGATAAATAATTCCAAAATTTCACCACAGGTATTTGTCAAAAGTGTTCACAAAATATATTACACAAAAATCAGAGCTAAGATCAGCTGAAATCCACAGAATTAGACACATTTTTCGGAGCGAAATGTAAACACGCCCGACTCCTAATCTCTCTACATCCGGGCTCCGAGTTGTTCGAACAAGTGTTTTCTTAGTTTCGCGCTCTGTTTAAATGTTCCGCGTAGTTCATGTTGTCTGACTGTTGAAGGTCAAAACTGGTCCTCATGAATAGGGTCATTCTCCAAAGCATTCATACCTAACAACGCAGCAAGGTACATCCGACGTACTATAGTACCATCGTCATCTGGGGCATGTAATCGTCCAATACCTGGTTCACAGCCTCTTTCACTACATACCATTTGATCTTGATGTCAATGCCTTTGTTGTGTTTCATACCTGATGCTGTCATTTTTCACTCCAGATCTCTTCGGTTAACTACGCATCATTCCTGAGTGATCCGGATCATTTCGACTCTCTACGGATCATTCCGGATCACTCCGGATAATTGCAGTGATAAATGTTTTGAACATGGAGTACATGTGTCCGACATGGTGTACAAAAGAGACTTGATGTCAAAAGACCGCTATCTTTATGGAGAGCCTGCTCAATACCGTAGTATGGTCTACTATACAGGAGATTTCCCTAAGCTTATTTGAAATGAACAGGTGCTGATCAAGAACATATATTCCCATTCATTTAATACCAAAGACACTTCTTTAAGCGCTTTGAACTATGAATTGGGTACGAATCTGTTCGTTTACTTTTTACGGATGGAGCTGGCGACAGGCTGTTTGAGTGCCGCCTATCAAGTTCCGAGTGGACCTGCTTGACCACCTGTCAGGAAAAGTACGTCGAATATCAAGTGGATTGGATTAGCTCTTTCTCTAGTACTACCCCGTTTCACAAAAACTTTATTCGATATTTCATATCTGTATGCTAATGCGGAGGTGGAATTTTAGATACTAGTACCCGGTAGTGAGAAAAATGATATGGTTTATGCGTATTGAGTAAGCAAGAAATGACACATGCTCAGGAATGGCATCATAATGACACATGTAGAGTATTGGCTGATTTGACTTCCTTGGTTTGTATGAAGTCGTGCTGTACACTGCAGTCCAAATTTCTCTCCCGGTTTGTCCCTTGTAGTGCAAACCCAATATAATACTTCTTACTTATGCTTTATTTCCATATATGAATAAATACAGAAACTTAAAGTAGATGTAGATCATAAAATATGCACATGTTAAAATATTTACGTATCGTATTTTTGTTAGAATTGTCCAGTCACAACTCAGTGTGAGTGGCATCGCCAGGCGAGTTATCTTCCATCTTCAGGAAACCATTGCGTGCATGCCTTTATTCATGCCTTTATTCATGCAGGAAGCCAATCAGAGCATACCTTAATAATGAAGGCACGGCGATGACAGCGAAATGTCGTGACAAGGGGTCCAGCAAATTGCGCTGTCCTCTACAGTAACAATTCGTGAATGGATTGCTCCATCATTGGTGAAAAGTGAATCAGGTGGATTTAATCAGAAAATAAAACCCCTCTAGATCTGTTATTGGCGTGAGAAAGTGGCATGCCGCGTGTTGTCCAAACGTTTATATTAGATATTTCTCAGTTTATCATCACAGGGGCATTGACAAAGCTAGGGAATGGTATTCACCTTCTATAACCTTATCGGTACAGATGCAGCGCTTTCGCCATCTTATGTTTCTATCACTTTTTTGTATCTGCCTGTTTCAATCTCCAGTCTATGTGCAGATCAGAATTTTAATCAATTATTGTCTGAAGTTTTTTTCTCTATGTTCACAAATAGTTAGCAATACAGTAAGACTGTTCTTTGTCCTTATAGTGAAGTAACTTTTCGGATTCACGTAATTTATGGTGATAGGATTAATTGCATGCACTAGTAGTAGTACAAGCGGATTTGGGCATCCATGTATGGGACAGATAACTCTATTGAACATTTCCTGGTTATCTCCCCTGATTTGAACGTTTCTGCCACTAAATAGGTGCCTAAATCCCCTTTAATGTTAATTGGCATCTCCGAGAATGTCCCAGTCCTACCTTGCTCTAGGCACGTCAAGGTTATAGCAATACATGGCCTATTCAGCGAGACAAGGGAAATCCCCATGCATAGCAATACACGCAGCGAGAGAAGAAGAATTCCCCCCTCCCCCCGCACCCGCCTTGGTGGGAGTCGAACCCGTAATGCATGCATCAAAGGCTGGCATGTTACCCATTCGGCTACAAGTTAGTACATAATTGGAAAGGTTGAGAATGCCCTCATTTTCCCCAGGTACTAGAGGGCGGATATATATACTTCTATGGTATAGGCCCAATGGGGAACCCACTCATGGACATTCTTCTTTACGGTATGGAGTGTGGCACCTTATTTTCTTCTGACCCAGGCTGTAGAATATGATGGCAGGTGTCTCGAGGACATGGGTTGACTTTCGTTGAAAAGTTCTGACTGCGAATGCGTGGTCCACAGGCAGATGTGGGGTGGACGTTTTGGGGTCTAGGTGGACCATCCTTGGTCGTGTAAGGCGTCACATTGAAGCACACGTGGCGGGGCGTCCGACTAGATGGGTTTGTGGTGGCAATTCTGTCAATCTGCGCATGCGCAGTAGAAAAGGGATTTGAATGAACGTTTTTGGGCTGAGATGGACCATCCGTGGTCCGATTGGGTCGTGTAGGTGTATATTGAAACTGTCGAGTAGTAGAGTCCGACTGGAAGCACTCGTGGGGGAGAGTCCGACGGTATGAGTGTGCATTGGAAATGCTGTCAACCTGCGCATGTGCAATGGAGAAAGAGCATCTGAATGAACGTTTTGGAATAGAGATGGGTCCGCCCTCGGTCCAAATGGGGCGTGGGTCGTATCCTATTGAAGCTCTTATTGGGTAGAGCAAGACTGGGGGTGAAACGCGTATACGCACTGAGGGGTAGTCGAGGAAGGGCACGTTCGGAGGTGTTGACTATGCCTCAGGCAGTTCAAGGTTATATGCATACCAATACAAGCAGCGAGAGAAGGGGATTCCCCACGCAACACCTTAATGCCTATCTTAACGCCTTAACGCCCTGTCGTAACGTCTCAACGTCCGTCTCGGCGCCTTAACGCCATGATGTAGACAGTTGAGAGAAAGAAAGATAAACATATTCACAGGTTCTGATATAGTTTATTCTCCCCAATATTACATCATACCCACGCTGAGGAAGCCGCGTTAGGTATGTTTACAATTCAAGTATGTTCTTTGTCCAATCAGAAGCCGCCATTTGATCTTGCATCTGTCATATACGTTCTTGTCCGTTAGATGTATTCTCGGCTACTCTTGTCCAATCAGAAGCCACCATTTTGGTGTTGCTTCAACTTTAGGCCATTTTCGCTCGTGTTCGTTTATCCTAACCGCCATCGAGCAGGCCAGGATACTGTAACCGCAGCATGTCCCGGAACAGCTGTTTTGCGCATTTTGATCGCGGTTTGCAAGGCCGCGATAGGCGGAAGTCCTATATCCACTTCCAGGTGACGCTTGGCCTTCATGATGGACCTAAGCGCGGGGTCGCCTTCGATTTCAAGCGGCACCATTTATGAATGATGGTTTTAAAATTAAAATGATTATCTGAGGTAATTCTTGTAAAATATGAGATTTATTTTGGAACTGATCTATATTTTAGTATATTGCATATATATTTTCTAATCACTGAAACTTGGTAGTGTTCGATCATAACAAATCATTGTGTTCAGGCTGTAAAGTACATGTATCCATGTTAAAAGTGGTCGGTTTAGAGGGCGTAACTTCCTGTCCAGTCGTAACGTACATGGTAGATGTGATGCTGAGAATTTCTCCATCTTGAACGAACAATAGAGGTCAGCTTTCTTGTAAGTGTCCTAAAATGAACGATAACAATCTAATCTATTTCATCAAACAGGATTCAGTGCGGGTCATGGATAGATTTTGATTAGGGCCGAGTTCACTGGAATCTGGTCTGGTATGAATAGACACAACTTTGGATAAATATGAATGTAACTGTTGTACAAACAAGCAGGCCCTGTAAATACCTGTTAAAATTCACATTGGCGAGGGTATCCACGGTGCTACGGATAAACAACAAAGACCAGACAAACAACGACAGATATGGCAGAGGCGAATAAGTGAGTGAGCAGTATCACCAAAAGCTAACGGCGAAACTCAACATTTGAACGGAACTTGAATATCGAGCAGCGTATATAACTCAACTGATTGGTCATAAATGTTCGGAAAGTACCACTGTAAATGACGGCCAGATACTTCACGAGTTGTGAAGATCACACGGCTTAAAGAGAGATTAAGTACGTTTTTGGCTGAGATTTCTTTGTGTAATGTTATACCCGCAGTGGAAAAGGTAGAAATTATCAGCAAACATATTACAATCAGATTGATTTATACATAAATGAATGTCATTGACGTACAAAAGAACAGTGGTCCATGAGTAGATCCTTGGGGTACACCTAAATATAGTGCAACAGTTTGTGATATATGCCATTTGAAATTTACACGCTGAAATCTGTCCGACAGGTAAGATCTGAACAATTGTATAGTCTTGAGACCAGCCATATGTAGATAGTTTATTAGTAAGAAGATCATGGTTGACAACGTAGAATGCTTATCTCAGGTGTATAAGTAAAACCCCTACGAGATTTCCTTCGTCAACATTGCTGCGCCACGAATCAGTTAGATTTGTTAGCGCAGTTTAAGAATCAGATTGTTCTTCAAATAGTCTAGATATTCCGTTAGGTGATTGTGAACGTCTCTCGAGTGTCTATAACTCTATATACTCTATAACGAATATTATGGATTAAGAATACTGATCAGCGATACGGATTTGATATTTTTGGAACATCATGATGTCTTGCCGGCATCATTGAAAACTGTTGACCGCTTCTCTCTTGCAGGAAACACGCCTATGTTTATGTATACTATGATTGTCTTTTTGAATTTGGTGCTAATACTGTTATGTGGAAAATGGAATAGGTCTTTGGATTATGGACGCGGATATTCTCTAATGGACGACGGCTGGATTATGAATGACGGACTAGACGCTTGTAATTCGAAAGGTCTGGTAATACACTTCGGTTCATCGATTAGACCATCAACTACCATTATCAGTTCCATCTCCAAGCTCAGAGATCCAAACTGCTTCGAAATACGAATTGCACATGTAACATATTTTTGGATATCAGTGCAATAAAATTAATTATATATCATCGTGTTGCATTATTTTTTATGTAATCATTATTGTCTGTGAGCTCACCCGAGCTCTTTAGCTGTCCCATCTCCGGACTCCTGACTTCCTAACTGCCCCAGTTGCGAGCTCTGAAATGTCCCATCTCCCATCCCCGGGCTCGTAATTGTCGACATCTGATCTCCCGGTTCCAATTTCTTAACTGTCCGAGGTCCCAACTGTCTGCGGATCCATCTCATAACTTGGAGATCTTAACTGTCCGAGGTCCCAACTGTCCGAGGTCCCATCTCTCAACTCCGAGCTCTCGACACTCCGAGACCTATCTCCCCAGTCTTGCATATAAAGAGGACAAACTGTAGTGTATATGAGAGGGATTCAGAGTAGACAACCATGGTATAAGTGTCGTTTGTTCCAGCATTGTTTAGTTTGTTTAATTTACGTAAACATTTGCTTTTCCGTATACACAAAGCATCTCAATAACCAACATATTCAATGAACGCAAGAAGGGTAGGATCAAAGCCAATGTTTCAGACGAGAGTGTTCACAATGACTGTGAGCGGCCCATCATCGTGTGGAAAAACGTCATAGATTACCAAGTTCTTAGAGGAAGGCCCAGTCTCCTAGTCACCCCTGTTCGGACATGTGATGTGTGGTGGTATCGCTAGTGACAATACGCGGTTAGACAACGTGAGATTTGTCACGATCTAGATTCTTCACATATTAATGTAATCATGCTCGACGATCTGATGGGCGTGACAAAAGAAAATTTGACTCATTTACCAAAGACTTCCATCATCTGAATCTGTCCGTCATCGGTGAAATTCCGAAGAACCAAGATTTATAGGAGTGTACATTGAAAAACTGACCGACCTCGCTTGTGCTTTCAAGCGCCCACGCGGACTGAAGTGCGGCCACATATTCATGCAGTTTTATAGTAGGAGTCGGTTTCTTTCACACACATTAACGTTCGCGCATGGAAGCTAGATATTATTTGGTGTAGTCACGTCATTGTCGATTATACTATTTCACGAGTAGCCAATCAAGAAACCGAGCACCACTATGAATGACGGATATACATGGTAAAACTTTCCCTCGATGCAGTTTGAAGGGTGGCTGAAATTGTGTTTCAATGACAATATCTTGACGAGTTGGCGACTGATATGTGCAAACAATGGAATCTTCAATTCTGCGAATGTCGGGAATAATTTCCCCTTTGTTTTTGTTTCACAGGAGACCCAATCCCAAGCTGGATCATACCAAAGACTTAAAAAATGGAAGTTGTTTCCTCGATTGGCACTCAGCATAAGATAAAATGAAAATGACTCCCATATTCGGAGTCACATTCTTTCTTGTTTATATGAAATTCATATGCGAGATTTCTAGATTTTGGTTCACTCAATAGAGCCGATACTTTCTTTAATTCCAAGATCTGCAAATATGCTGAAACTTAAACTCTAAATATTCCATAAAATGAAAATATGATTGACCAAAAGGTGCTCCCTGCATGGCCCTGTATTCAATGTATTTCTAGGAAGACAACAAAAATATGAAATCACAAACCAAAACTGTTCTTAGTTCTTTCAAGTAAACTTCTGGTACATTGTGCCGACTATAATTTTGGTTTGAGTGGTCATATTTTTGCCGCAAGAAAAAATCCTCCTTACAAATGGCTCAAGCAAGTTTGGCGGTTTTGCATGGAATCTGAAACACATGGAAGAAGTCATTTTATAAACGTCTTTCCACTTGACAAAAGTTACCGAAGCGGCAAACAAAATCATTCTTTAGGATAGACTAATCATGACATGTTAGTAAAAATTTACTTCTGCATCATCAAGAGTGCAACAGCCTCCTCTCTCATACTCGCTCTAGTCGTTACAAAAAGTGGGGCGTTTGTGTCCAAGTCTCCCATATCAGGGTGGCCAATCATTTGTCTTTGTGGCACGAGACTAAAACTAAAAATTCCTTATATGGCACGCCTATGCATTCCCCTATATTCTGTAGTATTTTGAATTTCGGTTGTAAGAAAATGAATTCTCATTGGTCGTCCGAGTTGCTAAACGTGAAAAAACATTCACCTTCGCTAGTTGCTGAATTGAGTACGATTTCACGTCCCTTTCAACACTATATCAGTCTTATAAAGACGTTTGGTTCCTATTCCTGTTCACACCTGGAAATCACTTGTTGTATTGCTCTTGAGCGGACGTTTCGTTTGTGACACTTCCAACTTTTTCAAAGCTGTCCACGTTAGCTTTTAAAAATTTGGAAGTATTTCCAAAGAAACGTCAGCTCCCGAGTAATAAAAGAAGTTAGTGTTGCGTGACTAGTATTTTCGCTTGGAATGGCATGCTGGGGGTGGATAATTCCAGTCTAATGTGAGATAACGTAGTCTCTCACATGAGCTCGCTTAAAAAACTTGAGTGAATAGAATTTAACGCCATATCGCTTTCAACAATATTTCAGCTATCACGACGAACCAACTAAGCACCACCCAGCCCAGCTGTGTTCCTGCTACTTCAAAGAAATCTTTGAAGCAGCATGGAACCAGACACCCTCCATCCAGCCTATCAACACTGAGGACAGCGCACAAGACACAGACAGGAAAAAACTTGAGTGAAACCTTCCCCTAAGTATAGAGTGGAAATTCTATCCGGTCAAGTTGAGTGAAATTCATCCAAAATCCAGTCAAGTTTGAGTTGATAACTCACTCAAGTTGAGTGAAGTTGATAAAATTCAAGCTGAATTCATTCATTTGAGTTTTTTACTTGAGTGAAATTTCAGTCAAAGTTTTTAGAGAGAACTTTCCACCTCATGCGAGAAGTAAAACAGTCAACAAATTTTGATCAAAAATATATTTATTATCCACTTTATAAAGCAACAATATATCACTCCCTCTTTGAACAATAATAAGATCAAGCTCAAGCAAAACCCACCTGCCAAAATATATTGGCAATTTATGAGTGAAACAAAAACAATCTACCCATGTATGTACATGCATGTTATTTAAAAAAAATACATTGGAATCCATACATGGAAAATTTGTCCAACAAAAACACAATGGTGTAATATACCAGTAGTGGTTAATTAGTGAAAACACGAAACCCTTCAAAACTGTATGACCCACTTGACCCATGAACATTGCAAATTCTGCAATTAGCTAAATACCTTAGTAGGATTTCTGTCCGTATATACCAGTCTACAATTACGAAAAAAAAAAAATGTCGCTCAAAGAATAGTGATGTGAAAACTCCTTTCTATGCAGTAATGAAGTTGAGTCTTCTTTTTCAATCCCAACCAACAAAATCCTGGGAATAATTGGATGCATAAAAATGAATTAGTAATTGATCAAAATGTGCTCCCTGGTGTATTTTGATGTTCTGGGGCACTTTTCTGGAGGATTTTCTCCCAAAATTATAATTTCATACAATAGTTTAGAAGATCTTGGTTTTGGTTCAAGGGGTCATATTTTCATTACAAAAGATCGCCTTAAAATGCCTCAATATACCAAAATAGACTTGAGAGCAAATTTTAATGAATCATATATTTACTTGGATGCAATCAAACATAAGTTTTTCCAGACTGATATTTCAGTATGTATATTTCAAGAAAAATAGGATTTTGCAGGTTTTGGATTGAACAAAAATCGCTATATTACCGTCACACACAAAGGAGTTTTTCCCATATAAACCTCACATATTCTGATTTTCACGGTTGCATCTTAATAGGAAAATTACATTCGACTTTCAGTGCCGTTTTGTTCCCGTAGTTTAGAATGTTAAAATTATATTAGGCTCAAGACTGATACATGTATGAGTTGTGTACACCCAGATTTAATACAAAATTTGAGTATTGTATTACGAGAGAGGAGCTGATGATGCTGGTATACTCCGCTTGTCAATAATGTACATCAAATTGATCTGAGAAATACTGGAATATGAAAATTTAATATTGAAAATGATTTGGTTAATATTTTCGACTTTAGGTACTACATAGGGAAAATAATGGTCCAGTAGAATTGTAGATCAATTTGATGCTTATACTGAACTGGGTTAAGACTGATTGACAGTCCCATTTATTAAAATAACAAAGATAATGTAAATATGTTTCCGACACTGTTCGCAATGGTCTTTCATTTGATGAAAACTTTACTTGAGGGTTTACGATCACTTTAACAATATCTTCCTCATATCGAGATTGACCAGTGGGTAAAATTTCATAGCCTTACTCCAAACTATCGGGGACAAAATCATCAAAAGACTGGCAAAGGCTGAGAAAATTTGTTTAATTTTCCGGCAAAAGTCTCCCTTAATTGGTGGACAGTGGGAAATCTGGGCCAGATAGTGTTAAGATCAGCACAGACAGTTTTTCAATACCTGATGTTGTCCAATCGCAGCAGACAGGCCTCACAAGGCTTTTGGTCTGCTTTGGTAGTCTACTTGAATATGGGGCAACTGCAAATGTGTGCATCTGTTTTCCAACAATAGTGACCAAAATATTTATCAAAGTAAGTATTTATCATAGCATATTGACAGCATTTCTACCTGTTTCGCCTGTTCAAACCATTTTCCATATTCCTACAAAGTAGGCTACAGATCGCAAATTGTCCGGTAATGAGTGAGTCCATCCGAATCGTTTCGTCGGCAAAATAAGGAGAACCGTTGACATCAGAACCTTGATTTTTGGCATGAACGTGCATTAGGGCATTGTTACCAGCAAGTTCTGAGCTGATCGAATTCTGCTGAAAATTTGATTTATAATTTTTTTTTCCTATTTATTGATAGCTCAGCGAGTGCACTGTCATGCCCATCGGGAACCCTTGGCTGTATGTTTCACTGTATATATAACACAGTACAAAACGTGATGGGATAATGAAATAGGAAATGCTAATTTTCCATCATTTGTTAGTGCATTTTTCTACACTGCTATTACCAACTTGCCAGCCTACACACAATTCAGTATATTGTTATCTAGATATATGTAAACTGTGGCCTTTAACGTGTATCCTATTTCACATCCTTGAAACATTTCCTCACAGACAACATCAGGCTCAAGTTCAGGTCAAGTTACAGTTACGCACTCGTGGTGAAATATACTACATCAACCAATTAAATAACCCAGCAGAAGAAAGATGTGGCATCATCCTTCAGAATAGTCTGCGTGAGCAACAACGATAAAAGTTTACTGAGGGGGAAACAAAGCCATGACGGCATGTTTAAAGGGTCTTAATTTATTTTCTTCGGGTAGAATTTAACTAGATAAAGTAAGTAGACGCTATTTATTCGTCTTTGTACCGGTTATGCTCAGGAGAATGGCATGAAATCATTATCTTGTGCAGAGAAGGTGTTGGTCTTGAGTTGAATTACCGTAAACTACATAAATGCTACATTTCTACTATAGTACTATATATAAAAATTTGTTGTATTGTTGGGAAAATAATGCGATTCAAAAAGTTGTTTTGAACCTGGACAAGGCCACTGAAAACCATTAAAGAGATCGATATATTTTCACACGTAAAGCTTGAAATCTACTGAACTTTTTTATTATTCAATCTGTTTCCTTTAGTTAACAAATTGTGAAATTAAATCGGCGATTGTTATTTATTTTTGGAATGAAGGCGCATTAGGAGATTGTTACCAACAAGTCTTGAGCTGACCTACTTTTGATGAAAATTTCTGGTGATTTTTGATGAAAATCATTGGCGATTCTGACTTGGGCGGTGCCCATCTTAATATAGGCAGGATTCTAACTGGGGGCGGGGATTTCCAAGAGTTCAGTTCGCGTTCCGAGTCCTAATGCCTACTCTACTTCGTAGGTCCTGTGACGTTAGTCACACTGCTCATGTTTACATTGTTTTGTACATAAATTTAGAAAATGAGAGTGTCAATCCGGCTATAAGAGACCCCAAATGCAATCAAATTCAAACGAGTGAGGCTTGGTCACTGGATAAATGATTCTGAGAGCTTGTAATGTGACAAGTGTAAGAATAGTCATGACAGTAATCAGAGCATATCATGTTCAGTTTTTGGTTCCACTTTCTGGACAAGGACATCTATAGGGTGAAACTGTGAACTCAAAATTTCACCACAAGTAACACGGAAATGGTCACAGATTACTAGATGATCAATCACAGAGAACTGACAGTGGACTACATGTATCATACCACAGGCCCGCAAAACAAGCTATTTGGGGGTGTGGGCGGTGGTATTAGGGTGAAGTGTCGAAACATGGGGTATATAACCCCATGCTTTATATAAATCAACAACAAGGTGTGAAACGCACTTTGGGTGAATCGAGAAATACACGGTTTACCGCCAAACAAAATACATCAGCATATTCTACAAGTATCACTTTATATATTGCCGTCATCAAATTAGTAAATTTGTGCAATTTTTTTACCCTTGTCGTGCGATTCAAAATCCAATGTAACTGTCCATCCATCTAGGAACAGTGAGATCAATTCTGATTGGTCAGTCGCAACACGCCTCCGGCAAGAGAGGTCACACACTGATCAGCTGTCGCGACTGACCAATCAGAATTGAGAACGAAGCCCGCCATAATCTCACTGTTCCTAGATGGATGGACAGTTACGTTGGATTTTGAATCGCCCGGCAAAGGTAAAAAATTGCACACATTTACTAATTTGACGACGGGAATATATAAAGTGATTCTTGTAGAATATGCTAATGTATTTTCTTTGGCAGTAAACAGTGTGTTTCTCGATTAAAGAGAAACACGGGGTAAAAAGCACGGGGTTATATATCTACAGAGACCCCATATTTCGACACTTCACCCTAATACCACCGCCCACACCCCCCAAAACACTTGTTTTGCGTGCCTGTGTACCATATTTAGAAAAACAAATTCTCTACTGCTTATATAACTTTGATGTTTTAAAATAAATTATGAAAACAGGATATATGAGTTAAGAAATTAACATTATAAAAAGAATGACATATAGTACATGTTAATTTCTAATAATACACAGCCGTCTAAATATGAGCAAAATAAAATAATTCCCTTAATAATTCGATCACCGAAAGTGCAGCAAAAATGGCTTATATCTGTATATATTCTTGATGGCAGCAGCTAAATGTACCAAGTGTCACATTTTGTCATTAATATATGACTTTTCTTCAATTTGAATGAAGAATGAAGAATGCGAAGGTTACCTTTTCTCTGTGTTTGAATAACACAGCTGAAAAGTGAACTTCCTGTGATTTAATTATTAGCCAATGTTAGGGGAATTACCGTATTCTAACCATTGAGAAATCACATGTTCAAATGAATTTACAGTTAATTTGTATATTCAGCAATGCTGTATGATTGAGAAACATGTAACATATGTAAACCATAATTTCTATAGGACCACTCTTATCTTAAAATGCTCTAACAATTTAAATACGGTGTCATTGTGAAGGGTTGTATTCGAGAATTAAGTATACATGTATATTTCTTGTCATAGAATACCAAAATTTTCTTCGTATCTTAAGTCATTTCTGAGAATCTGGGCACCACCATTTCCTCAGAGAGATTTTTTCAATGATTCGGTGCTATAAGCACAAAATAATGTCACAACAACATCACATAGAATTCCAAATTATGTCTAAGTTTAAAGCCTCTCATGAATGTCAAACTGAAAAGCGGGAATGAAAGAAGAAATGTCATTTTTTGCTTGAGCATTAAGTCTATTACCGTACTATTAGATTGTGAGTGGTACTAATTTTAACAGTGGGCACCTCGTTGCAGAAGTTGTCTTTGGCCAATCTTCAAATGACTTCCAATCCTTAATAGTGTCATCAGTTCAAACAACCTCGATTTCGAGCAGCACAAGTGGTCATGGTGGTTGAAAATATGGCGGTGCTCAGCAATAAGACACAGAAATGAATAAAGTAATACATTTCTGTCATCAGTTGCAAGAGATATTTGGTACCCTATATTTTTTGGTAAAAACTTTTTCAATACAAACTGGAGATCATCCTCCCCACAGCGCATGCTCTATTTCGCAGGCTCATTTATCATCCCTGCCTCCAATAGCGAAAGTTGACCTTTACTACGTTGCTATGACGTATAGAGGAAAACCCACGTACGCACGGTTCAGTTTGAATCTGGCCGAACAACTCCTTCAGTGTTGCACACGAGCGCACTACATTTCATATGCTCTGTCCAGATAAACAGGGAAAATAATCTCCAGATATTCTTTTTAACGCTAGGTCAACAGAGGTGTTATGCAGACTTGAAAAGTAATCGAAATGTTCGGCAAACATCTATTTTACTATATATGATGTCACTTCCGGCGATGTGCGCGAAGGCCCCGAATCCGGTCCAAAAATCTGACTGGTGGCTGGGGTATTATTAGACCCCCAGCAAGGTGGTTGACTGGAGATATGAGACAAAGGGAGATAACTCGTCGCCACTATCGTTAGTTTCGTAGTTTGATAGTTTCACATGTTTCATTCTAGCTTGCTCCAGTTGGTAGGATAAGCAGATATATTCACATGTATTTACTGGAGATACAGTGTATTATGTCGTTGACAGCACAGACATGGAATAAAGGCATGTACTGTAATCAATCTTTGTCTAATAATGTAAGTTTGTTAAATATATCAAATAAACATCACAAGGTTTGAATCTTAGGTACAGACAGTGTCCTAACAATTAAATATACATGTACAGTCATTTAACCATGTTAACTGAAACAGTCATTGGGGTTTATACATCTTATTGTTGATTTTCACTTATCATGCATGTCATGGGCACCCCCCATTCAATTGGAGTATCAAATCTTAAAACTGTTCTTGTAATGTTGCCCTGCACGATACAAAAGATTGATACTCAGGCCAACTGTCAGTGATTGAAAATAAATATTTGTTGTGATAAATCTAAACATTTTGGGACGTTTAATATACATGATGTATCATACATGTGATGAACAAGTGCTATGAATTTAACTTTCAGCTAACCATGGATGCTAACTTTCAGCTAACCATGGATGCTAACTTTCAGCTAACCATGAATGCTAACTTTCAGCTTACCATGGATGCTAACTTTCAGCTAACCATGGATGCTAACTTTCAGCTAACCATGAATGCTAACTTTCAGCTAACCATGGATGCTAACTTTCAGCTAACAATGGATGCTAACTTCAGTTCAGACACCTCTTATCAGTGTTCTTCCCAAGAAATACAGTTCAATGTCTTCCAGTGTTTTCCCTTTGGTTTCTGGGACTAATCTCCAAACAAACACTACGCTGAGGAAACAAAATCCGGCAAATACCCAGAATGTACCAGCTGGTCCCAGAATGTCTTGAAGTGTTACAAACTCCTTGGTCACCAGAAATCCACAGAACCAGTTGACAAATATGGAAATACCACATGCAGTTCCTCTGGCTTGACTGGGGAATATTTCCGATGTCAAAACCATCGGAATTGGCCCCCATCCGAAGGAAAACCCAATCATGTAAACGATGAGGCTGGTGATGGCCAACCAGGAAAGGCTGTTACCTTCCCCTCCCACGTCACTCCCCAACTTGTAATAGTACCACCCAAATGTGATGCAAGTTGTGGTCATTGTTATACCCGCCAGGAGGAGGAGAAGGCGCCGCCCTACTCGGTCAACTACCAGCAGCGCTAATGCCGTCGCGACAACTTGTACCGCACCAATAATAACAGTAGCCATTCCACCACTCTCCTTGAATCCAGCACTTTTAAATATGGAGACCGTATAGAACATTATAGCATTAATTCCACTACATTGTTGGAATACCATTAGACCAATCGCTATCTGTAATGGTCTGTAGAGCTCGGGCTTTGTGAAGTCTCGCCAGGACATGCCACCTTGTGGGGTGATGGCATCCTCCAAGTCTCTGCATTCATCTTGGACATCTGCATAGCGACCTCGCAAGTGGGCCAAAGCTTTCAAAGCTAGAGGCTTCTGATTCTGCATGAGGAGATAGCGAGGTGTTTCTGGTGCGAAAATCATTCCAACCCCAATCATGGTAGAGGCGACAACACCGACAGCTGCCAAAGCGCGATATCCCAGATACAATCCCAAGCTATATGCAGCCAAAATACCAATGGTGATACTTAGTTGGACCCCTGATCCCAGGGCACCACGCAGGTTCTTGGTGGCGATTTCAGCGATGTAAACCGGAGCACAAACCGTGATCATACCGCTGGCAAACCCTACCATTAACCTCCCCAGCATGAAGCATATCACAAATTCGTCAGCGAATAAGATGAAAAGGTAACCGGTGGCGAACGGTAACGATGTCAGTTGAATACTGCGCTTACGCCCGAGACGTTCAATTAGCAGCCCGGCAACAGGGCCGCCAAACATCGCGCCAACTGTCATCAGTGATCCGAACCAGGCCGCCAGGTGTTTGTCAAGTAGTCCAGCCTTCTCCATGTCTGGGATAGCTGGAGAACTGTAACCAATTGTATAGCCAAAACAAAATGGTCCTGCGAACGCACATATTGATGTCAGTATGAGATTCCTTGCTGAACCTTCAAACTTGCTGTTTACCAATCTCTCCCCGTTGCTCTGCTCGATCAAAGAAGCCATTATTGTACAGGTGGCAATAGTCTATTTCATTTTTAACTGGTCAATAGATGTACCTTAGCGTATTGCAGTCACAGCTGCAGTTATGTGTAGTCCGGCTAGTCAGACAACTAAATCCACCATTATGAAGCTCTAATGAGGTGGTAGACTGTTTGAGCGATTCTATCCTCTTCGAAGGATTAAATTCTCCGCAGAAGTCTTACAAAAAACTAAACGTCCACATCGGAGTATAGTTGGAGTAAATCTCATCTTTCTTGCCAAAAGATCATCCTATCAACGGTCGAGGGGACGTAACTCGATGTTAATTAGCTTTGGGCAATACAAATGTTGAACTTAAACGCGGAAGCCGAACGTAATTAAAATCCGAATAATTGACTAAATAGCGAAATAAAAAATAAACCATAGAACCTGAAAACACACTTCTCATCCGGTCGTAAGCAGAATTACCAATAGTCGACACTGATTCGTGTGTCGTGATATGCCCTACAGTGAACACGTGTTTATTTCGGAACAAAGACATGGTTTATTAGGTCCGTACACACAAATCATGAATTCACAGTTGCCTGGCTTGTGGTATATTGGAGGGAGGGAGGGAGTTTGGCTTAATGTCACACTCAAGTTTGTTTCACTCATATGGTGACAGTCAGTTTGGTTAGTGGAGGAAGCCGGAGTACCCGGAGAGAACCACCGCCCTTCGGCAAGTAACTGACAAACATTCACACATGGACCAGCTGGGCTCGAACCCGCGTGGTATATTGGATAGTAGATTACAGGAATTAAGCGACCACAAAAATCAGCATTCTAATTCTGGCTTGTGGTATATTGGATGGTAGATGCTTTCGTATATTTCAATAAATTGTGAAAATTAATAAATATAATGATGAAAAACTAATCATATATATATATATGTGTTTTCCCCAATTTTTGTTTTCTCATCTTTGACTCAAACTAATGCTCCGCCGAGTAGTACAGTTTTTTTCTACAATGTCTTGACCTCTAGAGGTCAGGGTATGATGGAAAATTGAAAACTTGTTACAATTATTAATTTTCATAATTTATTGAAAATTTACGTAGGCATCTACCATCCAATATACCACAAGCTGGGCCACAGTGTCCATATATTAGCATGCTGATTTTTCTGGTCGCTTCCTGTAAGCTCTAGGAATACACCAATAACACAACAGACGTGTTTTAAGCGCGAATAATTTTTCAATAATTTGTTAAACTGACCAACACGACGGGAACTATGCATTGGAAGTAGTGTAGAATCTTACACAACTGATGGATAAAATAACAGTTTAGAATATCAATTTTAGAATTAAAAGTTATAAATTCATTCTTGTGATAATTTTTAGGAGAAACTGTGAACTCAATAAAGATCTTTTATCGAGAATATTTGAAATATATAACGCGATTCTGTCATGAAATCTGGCGATTCCGCCACGGACTAGTTTTAACCCCGATGATGAGCGAATAAACTTATTTCATATGAGAAGAAGCCTTAGACACTGCTTGACTATTATGAGATATCATTGTAGAATAATCAGATTGAAACAGAGTACGGTAGCAAGCATTGAGACAACCAACTCTAATCAACTGAAACCGTGTCCATTTCCTGTCATTCCGTCACTAACATGTCCCAAAATCATACTTGTATAACAAAAAATCAGCAGTATTCCAGGGAGATTTACACATTTTTATTTTGCAGCCATAACTCAATTGCAAGCAATATTGTCAACCGGTACTTCAATCCAAGAGAGAAATACTCAGTTGATCGTTCAAGATGGCGATTAATTATTGTCTGGCCTATGAATCACCTTTGATTTATCAGTTCTGAATCGGAACGTGTATTTCACCAAATAATCAATACAGAATATAGGAAAATGCCGTTTGAATCTTTGACCAATAACAATATTTTATTCAGCTTATTTCAACCTGTTCATGGCATCAATACACTAAGAGCTATCTGGATATGGGTTACTTTAAGCACAAATTAAATATATGTCATCATTGTGTTTGAAATGAAATAGAAAGCTCGCATGAGTATAGCAGCTGTTATTTCATAGAATTTGCTGTTAGGGCCGCTGTAATCTCCAATGTACCCCGTGGTCATCTAGCTTCGGGTAGTCATCACATCAGGGGCGGCAACTGTTTCTGAAAGCATCTCTCGATCACATCAAGGGAGACAACTCCAGCTTAACCGCCGGTGATTCTTTGGTTCGGGGTGGACCCACTGACTGTCCCTCAAGATTAACGTATAGGTTCCCTTGAGGTTTATTTTTACTCCGAGCTTCATTTGATTCTTTTACTCCGAGCCAGATTATCACTGGTAGGTACCTCGAGTGTTTTCCCCATGGAAGTAGTGCAACTGATCACCCTTTGTTATTTCATCGTGGGGAATCTCGTGGATTTGCTTACCCATAGTCTAATCCGCAGTCCAGGGACTTTGCTACGGGTATGCGTCTATTCGCACTATTCTGACCTCTGAGTAATTCATAAAGTGTGCCATAACTATCGAAACCTCAAGAGAACTCATTCTAAAGTTAACTGTCTACAATCTCCAGTGAATACGAATGATCTTCGTTGAAGAAAGTTAATTCAGCCATTTACAAAAGAGGAAACTCTGCAAAAGCTGTTCTACAATTAAGTAAAGACTGATTCAGAAATGAAACCTCATTATCGATCTCTTCACGATCATGGCGACCATCGAGAAACTACTCGCCAAATATGCTAATAAACATGGATTTATCAAGTTATCTCACTACAACATACGGATAGGTAACTAGAAGAACCATTTAACCAATTACTGTAAGTAAAACATCAATAGCGACGTAGTTATCATTAAATCCAATAAAGTCGATCGCTATGAAAATGACAAAACTATCTTGGCTATAGTCTGTGTCACACTTTATCGCAAACAATAATATCCGAGAACAGACGTTCGTCATCAATTACAGTTATAACTGAACTGGGAATATTAAGAATAGATAGATTTATATTACATCAAAATACCAGATCGTCACACTGTCCCTCTTCAATTTTAAATGTTCTCAGCAACATAGAAAACATGAAAAATGAAATCATCATTGTACATTTCATCATGACAGTATTAATTCCATATATTTTATGATTCCTTCAGGCCGACTTCTCTATGGGCATCGCTTATCTGGTTTTCTAACCCGTGATGAGGACATGTGGTCCTTCTCTGGTCATCCATGAGGTAGCGTCCAGGGAATGACATCATCAGTCTCTTCATATTCATCATCATCTATGGGGTATGGCCTAGGGAGTGACATCGTCATCTTCGCCATCATGGTCCCATCATCATAATCTTCATGGCTGTGGATGTTTGTGGTACTCTCATGGCATTGGGCTCCTCTTACCGCTCGTCCATCTACTGGTCATCCCAGAGTCTGCTTGGTGTCGCCTTATTCTATGAATAAGCTAAAGCCTTCTTAGCCCAGTTTAGGACTGACGTACCCTCATTTGGCTCGTTGTGGCGTACGACTCTCGTTTTACCATCTTCGTACATCTGTATGACATAATCTAAGTCATTTAACTTATGGGTGATCAGATATGGTTCACCATAAGGAAGTGGATTCTGATTCTTTTCTCTCGTTACTCGTGGTAGTACCACATATGATATCCTGGTTTGTACCTGTGAGCTAGTGTTTTCTCATCATATGTCTTCTTTTGTCGTTTTGCCGCTACTTTAAATTGTTGCCCTGCAACATCATGTGAATGCTGCAGCGTATCACGCAGTTCATCTAGGTATTCCCCATAGGATTTCATCTCGTCTTAAGTATCCAGCTCTACCAAATATCCCCTGGGCAGGAAGTTTTACTTCTCGGCCAAGCATGAGTAGATTTGGTGGCAACTCTGTACCGTCGTGCAAGGGAGAGGGGGACGGTGCTCTGTGTGGTATCAGCCTGTGCTATACCTTCAGCATGCGCCTCTTAATATGCGGCTATGAAGCAGCCAGCTCTGTATGTTGCTCTGTATTGCTAACATCCGGGAGTTTTAACATAACATGGCTTCGCTTGATACAGTACTACAAAACGTGTTCCGTGTTCATCATTGCCATCCGGCACAATAATTGCCTGACAACTCCACATGGTGTCAGAATCGGAATTGTTATAACCCAAGCAAACTTTGGAAACAACTTATGTGAGTTATTTCAGTGAAACAGAGACAGAAAACCCATTTTAAAAAATGGCCGCGTTTCAACTACGCCCGCCGGAGAAACTGAATTTTCGCCAGCCTGAAGAATGGCCGAAATGGATAAGAAGATTCGACAGATTTCTCCAAGCATCGGGACTCGCAGAGGATTCCAAAGAAAAGCAGGTAAACGCATTGATTTACTCTATGGGCGACGAAGCGGACGATATCCTAACATCGTTCAATCTAACTGGCGGACAGTCAAAAGACTATGAAACCGTCAAAGCTCGATTTGAGCAACACTTCGTCGTAAAACGAAATATTATTTACGAGCGAGCGAAATTTAACAATCGCCGCCAAGAAGAAGGTGAATCAGGGGACAATTTTATCACCTCTTTGTACTGTTTAGCAGAAAAATGTGGCTATGGTGACCTGCATGATCAAATGATAAGAGCCAATTTGGTCGTGGGTTTGAAAGACGCAAAACTTAGTGAAAAGTTGCAGCTTGACCCTGAACTAACTCTAGAAAAAGCCATGACTCAGGCTCGACAATCTGAAGCTGTCAAAAAGCAACAGCCACAATTACGTAATAACTTTGAAGCGTCAGGTGCTACATCCAGAAATGTTGATAGTGTAAATATTGGTAACCAAGGTTACAAAAAGAAGACGTGGCAAAAGAAACGGGTATCTTCTGACAGTGCCAAGTCTAAGCAAACATTCCAACGCGGAAACTTTCAGAATCGTTACCATGGAAACAGGAGTAACACTTGTGGACGCTCTCCGTATCATCCAAAGGAAAAATGCCCAGCCTTTTCATCAACTTGTGGGAAGTGTAAAAAACGGGGACATTTTTCATCCCTTTGTTACTGGAAACGCCCTAGCGTGAACGCGGTAGGAGCATACGAGAACGAATCAGATGAAGATGGTAGTATGCAGTACGCATTTTTAGGAGAAATAATCCATGAGAACAAATCAGATGAAAATAGTAGTATGCAGTACGCATTTTCAGGAGAAATAACCCACGAGGATGAATTGGATGAAAATAGTAGTATGCAGTACGCATTTTTAGGAGAAATAAATACACCAAACAATGACGACAAATGGAAAGTGAATTTATTTCTGGAAAACACAATGGTTACATTCAAGATTGACACTGGAGCAGATGTGACAGTGGTTCCCGAAAAACTGTATCAATCATTACCAGGTAGTAAAAGTGTTCTCAGTCCCCCATCCAAAGTTTTGTATGGGCCAGGCGGTATACTGCTTGATGTGTGTGGTAAATTCTCCACTATCCTAGCCAAGGGAGACAATCTGTAACACAGGATGTCTATGTAGTCAAACACCTAGAAACCCCTCTAGTAGGTAGGCCAGCGATAGATGCACTTGATCTCGCTGCACGAGTTCATGAACTTTCTGAAAAAGAGAAATACAAACAGAAATATCCACAACTATTTCGGGGCCTAGGTGTCATCCAGGGAGAGTACCACATCAAGCTGAGAGAGGGAGCGAAACCATTCGCACTGTACACACCTCGCCGCATTCCATTACCCTTGATGTCAGCAGTTAGAGAGGAACTGACTAGAATGCAGAAATTAGGTGTGATATCTCCAGTTGATCAACCCACTGAATGGTGTGCAGGCATGGTAGTGGTTCCAAAACCAAACAACAAAGTCAGAATTTGTGTTGACCTGACCACATTAAATGAAAGTGTGTGTAGAGAAATCCACCCACTGCCAACAGTCGATGAAACTCTAGCTCAGCTAGCCGGTGCCAAAGTGTTCTCAAAACTTGACGCCAACTCGGGATTTTGGCAAGTGCCCATGTCAAAGGAATCAGCATTACTGACAACATTTGTTACACCTTTTGGCCGATTTTTCTTCAACAAATTTGATCATATCCACATCATCAACGGTGATGGTATCCGTGCAGATCCAGACAAAGTCCAGGCTATCGTGGATTTACCACCTCCGAGAAATACGACAGAACTCAGAAGATTTCTTGGAATGACCAACCAGTTGGGGAAATTTGCACCAAATTTGGCTGATAAGACTAAACCATTACGTGACCTTTTTACAAAGGATAATGTGTGGACATGGGACAAACCCCAACAACAAGCATTCACAGACGAGAAATCTGAGCTTTCATCTGCACCAGTATTGGCTCACTTTGATGGAAAACGTGAAACGTGCATCTCGTCATCGTACGGTCTCGGGGCAGTTTTACTACAAAAACAGGCAAACGGACAGTTTCAGCCTGTAGCATATGCTTCGCGCTCGTTAACGGACACAGAAACGAGATATGCTCAGATAGAAAAAGAATGCTTGGGCATAACCTGGGCATGTGAACGCTTCAGCCAATACATCATTGGTAAAACCATTGACATAGAGACAGATCACAAACCACTAGTACCTTTGCTCACAAGCAAAGACTTAGACACTATGCCTCCTCGCATCCAGAGATTTCGCATGCGACTCATGCAATTCAAATTCACAGTCCACCACACCCCAGGGAAATATCTCTGCCGATGCTCTATCAAGAGCTCCCTTACCGACTAGTGCCAGTCGAGCAGATCTAGATTTGGAACAAGAAGCCGACTTTTTCGTAAATGCAATGATGGAAGGTCCACCAGCAACTGAAGACAGATTACAGGAAATTCGGAACCAGCAAAAAGCGGATCCAGTCCTACAGGAAGTAATCAAACTCTCCAGAGAAGGATGGCCAGTGAAAAACACTCTGTCCTCTACACTGAAACCATATTGGCAGGTTTCTGGCAAACTGACTGTTCAAAAGGATCTTCTACTCATGGGCCGTCGGATTGTGATTCCTACATGTATGCGGAATGATATACTGGAAAAACTTCATGAAGGGCATCTCGGCATCAACAAAACGCGCGAGAGAGCTAAACAATCCGTCTGGTGGCCAGGGATCAGTACACAGGTCGAGACTGTAGTGAAAAGCTGCGAAACTTGCAGTAAAGAAACGGTTAATCGCCCAGAACCTTTGATGACTACAGAGATACCGGAACGACGTTGGCAGGTTGTCGGATCTGACCTATTTGAATTAAACTCAAAAACTTACCTCATCGTCGTGGATTACTATTCAAGATTTGCAGAAATTGCTCTCCTGAACTCTGTCAGCACCACGTGTTATTGAACATTTGAAATCAATATTTGCCAGACATGGAATACCTGAAGTTTTCCGATCTGACAATGTACCGTACACATCAGCAGAATTCGACAAATTCGCGAAACAGTATGGATTTGTCCATGTGCCAAGTAGTCCTAGATTCCCCCAGAGTAATGGAGAAGCCGAACGTGCAGTTCAAACAGTCAAGATGCTGTTGAAGAAAGCTACAGACCCATACCTAGCTCTTCTGGCCTACAGAGCTACTCCAATCGCAAATGGGTATAGCCGAGCAGAATTGTTAATGGGTCGGAAACTCCGTACGACCGTCCCAGTCTTTCCATCACAGCTTGCGCCCAAACTGCCAAATCGCAAAAATGTTCAACTGAGAGAGAGGACTGCAAATTACAATCGACGTCATCGCGCTTAACCACTTCCAGAACTACAACCGGGAAATGCTGTGTGGCTCACTGACCCATATTCCAGACATTCTAGGGGTACAGTCCTTAATAAAGCGTCAACACCACGCTCCTACACCATACAGACCAGCGGTGGTATCGTGAGAGGGAACAGAAAACATCTGGTTCCTGTGCCACAGAATGTGTCACATCCATCATCAATTGTGTCACAGTCAAATGTGTCACATCAATCACCAAGTGTGTCGTGTCAGTCTAATGTGTCACATTCATCGTCAAGTGTGGCGCATCGATCAACAGTGCCAGTGTCGTCACCAACTACTGAGGTCCGAACTCGCACGGGTAGACTCTCAAAACCACCAACTAGGATGGACCTATAGTGTTGATATAGCCTGTCATAGAGACTTAATGACTGATAAGTGTTAGGTACCCA